>ML335754.1:0-50334 GCA_005239505.1 Nicotiana paniculata
TGCTTCTCGGACTTTTTCCAAGTGAGGATGAGTGCTGGTATAATTCCAGCTTGCCCAATCTTTCGGCCATATTTCTCTCGGGATGCACCTGTTTTGCTGGAAGATAATTCTTTGTGCTTCACAGGTGCATCCCGGGAGAAATATGGCCAAAAGATTGGGCAAGCTGGAATTATACCAGCACTCATCCTCACTTGGAAAAAGTCCGAGAAGCAGAAAAGGAATATCAAACTCCGTATGAAATCATCCGGGAAAAAATCACTCATGACCTCTCCAGATTAATGTTGCAGATCACATCCCTCAATCCAAAAGAGAAGGAACATGGAGAAGAAGTACCGTCGAGTTCCTGGCATTACTACACAAGATATTTGAAAAGATTCCTAGAAGACAAACCGAGAAAATCAATGGAAGATAATCATCCCTGTTGATCTCACCATAATCCTATATGACCTACA
Source organism: Nicotiana paniculata (assembly GCA_005239505.1). Lineage (NCBI taxonomy): Eukaryota > Viridiplantae > Streptophyta > Magnoliopsida > Solanales > Solanaceae > Nicotiana > Nicotiana paniculata. The sequence goes on from ML335754.1 coordinate 453, forward strand.
AAAAAACCCTAAAAAATCATCCATCCATGCCAAAATAAAATTCCACATCCTTCCAAACCATATGGGTCCCACTTTCGCATGCCCCCACATGCCTCGTCACACACATCAGACTATTTTCACATGCTTCCACAAACTTTCTTATGCTCCCACAAACATTCACATGATAAACCATGTGTATTTCACCCGTTTCACATGTTTTCAGGAGTTTTTAGTTGCTTTGCCTAAATGTCCTTCACATGTAAAAAGGGACCCACTTTGTAGATAGGTTTTCCATGTAAGATAGGTTTATCTTATAATATAATTTTATTTTATAATAACCTCCTAGTCCTATATAAAAGAGGCCTTGTAGTAGTGGTAAGATCATCTTGAAAACTATCTTGTAACCTTTGTAAATCTTTGTGATATACTATATATGAGTTCCTTCTAGATTTCCCTCTTGTTCTTTATTTTGAATGGATGGAAAGGTCGGTCCATGTATGAAAATAGAGTAGGAATACTCTAAAAAATTTAGCTTGTTGTAGTATGAATGTTTTCTGAGTTATAACAGCTAAGTTTGGTTATAGTACAAAAGTTTTCTGAGTTGTGTATCTTGGAAAGCCGTCCCTTATGGGTTTTATGAAGCCAGCCCCTTTGTAGGAAAACTTTTGCGACTATAAGCAAATTAACTGTTAGTGTAGCTTGGCAATAGCCAGCCCTTTTTGTAGGAAAATTTTCGTATCTATGATATAGTTTGCTTTCTTGGAGTCTCTTTCTCTATTATTTGTACTGTGGTGTGTAGCTTGGGAAGCCGTCCCTTATGGGTTGTATGAAGCTACCCCTTTATAGGAAAATTTTGTGACTGTAAGCAAATTAATTATTAGTGTAGCTTGGCAATAACCAACCCTTTTTGTAGGAAAATTTTTGTATCTATGATATAGTTTGCTTCCTTTGAGTCTCTTGCTCTGTTCTTTGTACTGTGGTATCAGAGCCAGCCCGTCCTTTCAGAGAAACAATTTACTAAATATGTATGAGTCGTTTCCATCATCCTCTTCCCTTGCAAATATGAATATGTCTCCCACTCTATATAAAACCTTGTCAAAAAAATATAATTACCACTATGAAGTCGATATCCTACCCGATGAACAACAAAGTATCTTCCACTGAACTACCCCTCATAAATCCTTACTCAGCTTTTACCAAAAAATTATTTGCACCATGGAACCAAATATGTTCCTTAGTCCAACACAAACCAAAAGAAGTCAAAGAATATGTTGCTGCCTCAAAACATGACCAGCATCCTATTCTTGCTACTCGAGAGGAACAATTTATTACCCTACAAATTTCAGATGATTTTCGTGGACAATAGAGAGATCATGGTTTCACCCATATCCATTTTGGTGCTATCTAAATTGATCTCACCTATCATGGAAGAAAAGGTCAACCTGTTGTTGCCCGACTTTCTCTTCTAGATACAAGATACTTGGAATACCAACATGCAAATTTGGGTACTGCAGAAGTTACCTTGAATGCAGGACAGTCTTCATAGCTATCTATCAAGATTTCAACATGTCCCTTTATGAACAATACTTAATCGAAGCACTAAAAATCCAAGTGTTTCAAGGTGCCCCACAAGCCAAAGATTCTATCCAAGCCACTCTTCATCACCAAATGGCGTGGCGGGTCCAAAATCATGCTATGGATCTATGCCTTCCCGGAGGAGAAAATGCTTCACTCTTGAATATTGATGCTACCAAAGGAAACATCATGTGCACCCAAAAACCCAAACAAATTTCCAGAGATGAGCTTGTCAAAATTATTCCGTATTCCTGGATTACAAATTATGAAAGGTTAAGGGAACCAGAAGAACCTCTACAATCTGGTGAACCAACTTTTTCCAAAAGAAATGACAAAACCGTTTTCATAAGCTTTGACCATTCCCATCATAAAAACCCCAATAAAACCATCTTTTCTTGCTAAATACACAAACCCTGACCCTGACCCTGACCCTGAGAGAGAACCTTTCTGGAATATATAATCTATCATGGAAGAACATGACTGGTGTAAACATTTTGACAAAGACGGCAAAAGAGTTTGGTGGTTCAAATGCCCCTTTACGGGACACTGCCCTTGGGATCTCGGTTGCGACTGCCGGGACTGTTTTGAAGATCCAAGTGGAGAATATGATGAACACCACCTGCGTCATTGGGAAATATTTGTCCTCAACAAGGCTAAATCAAAATCCAAGAAAAAGGGGAAAACTACTGAAAAGCAATTTCGAGCCAAATATGAAAATAAAGACCCTTTAATTGGCTCATTAAGCCGTCCAGGTAAATATGAATTTCTTGTCAGTTACAAACCCCAAGAATGGCCAAAATTACCAAAAAAATTCACTCCAAGTTGGGAAGACATTGAAATCACCCCAAAACCAAATCCGCCATCAGCTTGTAACCTAGAATCCAAAAAGCCACCTGAACCTAAAACTCCATCAACCCAAAAGTCCACACTCCCAGAAATATTCATGTTGATCCCTTCAAGTTCCAGTCATACCCAAGATTTTCCTCCACTCCAACCTTTTGAAAAAGAATGTATCAACCATGCTCCAAAAATTCCCAAAAAAAACATAGTACTACCTTCTGGAGAAAAACCCCCAACAAGTGACATCGAGGAAACAATGAACTGGCAATCAGAAAATTCCATCTGCCAACAGAAAGTGCTCAATAATATTGGCAACACCATAAAAAACGTGGCCCATACACAAAACAAGTTAATGAGCAAAGTAGAAACAATTGAGAAAAAGGTGGAGCAAACATCGTCTCAGCATGCAGGACTAATCAAAGCCTTGGAGCTAAGATTGACAAATTTACAATATGAAATTGGTCCGCCAAGAACATCACTTTTCCAGTTCTTCCAACAACATCAAAAGGAGACAATTTCAATCAAGGAACAAATCCAACTTTTGATAAATGACCGCTTTGAGTCACAAAAAATCCCATTTTCCCTTCAAAACATACCTTCTTCCCCATGTCAACACAAGCATATTCCCCACCAAAACTGGACAACACCTTTTCTACCTTTCCTACCACCTCACAAAATCCTATCTCTTTCATCCAACCTTTAAAAAAAGAACCTGAATTCGATATTGCAAAAATGGTTCGGGAAAGGAAAGATGCTCTTGCAGCCAAGAAACAAACCAAGAAAATACGAGACTACGGAGAAAGTTCAAAAGGTTCTAATCCCGAAAGTCTGATGATTTCTAATCAGAAGACTCCAGACTTCTATGTCTCCCAGCCAAGAAGCATGTCAGAAGGAGATACCACATGGTCAAAATCTCTAAATTCATCAGACGATGATACAATGGAAGATATCTCTCAATCCATCAATGAATCCACATCAAACTCTTCTGACGAAGACGATCCCCCCAATGTTTGTGAGCCAATCAAGAGACCCAGAAATATCAGAAGTAGAGGAGGATAAAGAAGGCATGACGGATGAACCACTCCCAGAAAGAAGACATGAACCCATGTCGTCAAAACCAGTTGGAATTGGCTTCCACACTTTCACCTTAGATGACATCAAGGTTTCAAAATGGCCTCAAAGGATTCAAGACTTCTACACTTGGATGGTGACCAAAAATTTGGTGGAACGAGAAAAGTATATCATCCTATCAAAACTAACTTCACGGTTCTCAGGAATCCTTAGAGATTGGTGGAATTCACTTGGGATTCAAGACAAAAATATTTTTCTTACATCCCAGGATTTTTCCTTCAACATCAGAATCCTACATGAAGCTTTCTGCGGAGATACTAGCCAAAGACAGGAGAAAATCCGAAGACAACTCTTCGAGATGAAATGTGTATCACTTGACAGAAATGATATTGATAGGCATTTTCATAAAATCGCAAAGATATTCTTTGAAATCGGCGGAGACATCAACCTGAAGCAAGCATTTGTCTCTTCCCTTCCAAAGATGTTGGAAAGCTGAACCATGACCATCATTGAAGAAAAGTTTCAATCAATAACAATCCCACAAGTCGGCTACATCAAGCAAGCTATTTTCGTAGCATTGGAGGACATTTGTACAAAGCGCTCAGCCCTAAAACAAATTATCCAGCACAATCCAGCGCTTGACAAAGTATGCCCCAGATCCGATCTAATCACTAGATCAGGATGTTCCTACCACACATCTAGGCGACAGAAAGGATTCAGGAGGTTCAAATGGAGAAGAATTCCAGATGGAAAACCAAAGTCCAATAGACGCAAAATATTCCAGACGTAGAAGGCCAGGAAATTTTCACAAGAAGAATAGATGCTTTATTTGCCATAAGATTGGACATTTCGCAAAAAAATGTCCCCAATCGAGAAGATCTGTCAAACTCATTGAAGATGTTGAAGATTACACTGGCATCCATCTCGGAAAAGAGGAGGACCTTGAATCAATATTCTCAGTGGATGATGAACCTAGTGAAGAAACTTTATTCTCCCTTGATATCTATGAAGATCAAGGCAATGAGCACTACCAAATTTCAAAACCAGTGATCAAAGTTCGAGAGGAGATCAACGCTCTCGTTGTCATTCCTCAAGTAGAACTCAAAGTCTATTCATCCAAATGGGATAAACCAACTCGAGTTATTGCTTTCATCGGCACTGGAGCTGCCTCTTCACTCATAAATCCTGCAGTTCTCCCTGAAGATTAATGGGTGCCACACTAAGGATTTTAACACTGCATCAAATGGAATCCTGACTACCACCGTCATCACAAATCATCCGGTCACAATTGAGTTCTTTCCAGGATTGAAGTACAGAACTAAGCTGATAGGGTCGGATGTACCAAGAAACGATCTTATTGTTGGATTCGACATTTACAAAAAACTTAGAGATCAAATCCAGATCAAGGCTAACGAGATAGCTTTTAAGAAGCAGTTCAAACCTTATTCAGAGATTCCAAGTCTATTCCAAATCACCAACAACGAACAAATCAAGGAGATTGAGCAAAATCTCATTGAGAATTCATGTGCTGAATCCCACAAGGATTTCATGAAGAAAAGGAAAAGCCCGTTATGGAAAAATGAAGAATTTTTTATCAAGCTCCCTTTCAAGAAGAACGAAAACAGTAATCCAACAAAACCCAGTTATTCAGGCATGAATCCAGATCATCTTCAGCTTGCAAAGAAAGAATGCGAAGAACTTTTGGAATTTGATCTAATAGAGTCATCGGATTCACAATGGGCATGCAAAGCATTTTATGTCAACAAAAGAGCTGAGCAGACAAGAGGAAAACTCAGGTTAGTCATTAGTTACCAACTACTTAACCATTTCCTCCAAGATGATAAATTCCCTCTTAGCCAAGGCCAAATATTTTTCCAAGTTTGATTTAAAATATGGATTTTTAGCAATTGGGAATCCACCCTAAAGAAAGAACCAAAACGGGATTTTGCATCCCCGATCATCACTTCCAATGAAAAGTCATGCCCTTCGGGTTGAAAACTGCACCATCCTTGTTCCAAAAAGCCATGATAAATATATTCCAGCCCATCCTCCATACCTCTTTAGTCTACATTGTTGACATCCTGTTATTTAGTGATACATTGGAGGAACATGTCAACTTGCTTCGTCAGTTTGAGGCATTGATAACACACTATGGGATCATGCTTTTAGCAAAAAAGATGGATCTTGCTCAACAAGAGATTGATTTTCTTGGAATGCATTTTGTCCAAGGTGCATACTGTCCAGGACCACATATATGTCAAGAACTACTCAAGTTTCCAGATACCAGCTTCACAACAAACCAGATCCAACAGTTCTTGGGTATAGTAAATTATGTGAGAGATTTCATCCCGGATATCTCTACATACATTTCTCCGCTCACAGAAAAGCTTAATAAAACTGCTCCATCATGGGGAAAGAAGCAAGATGAAGCAGTCAGGGAAATAAAGGAGATTTTTAAAAATGTCAAGTCCCTCTACATCCCTTATGACGGTAAGAAGATACTGCAAACTGATGCCAGCAATGAATATTGGAGTGTTGTTCTATTTGAAGAAAAAGATGGCCAGAGAAAGATACGCGGATATTCTAGCGGAAAGTTCAACGATGCTGAGCAACATTACCACTCCACCTTCAAGGAAATTCTTGCAGTAAAGAATGGAATCAAGAAATTCAATTTGTTCCTGATTCACACAGAATTTCTGATAGAAATGGATATGAAGGCCTTCCCAAAGATGATCCAGAAAAATGCGAAGATTATTCCCAATCCTCAGATTCTCAGATGGGCCCAATGGTTCTCTCCATACAAGTTTCAAGTCAAGCACCTGAAAGGAAAGGATAATATTCTCATAGATTTTCTTTCTCGGCCGGAAGAATTCTCAAAGAGATTTACCGCAGGAAAACTAAAGTCAAAGCATAAGCTAATCAGCCACATCTTCATGCTTTCAAATGTACCAGGAACAAGTTCATTTAAGCCAACGGATCATCCACCGGAGTTATTCAACCTCATGGATCCCTTTGATCCGTTAATTATTATGGAAAGAAGAACTTATTATGAGCTCCAAGTTGTCCGACAACGTGGAGGGTCCATTATCAAGCCTTATGGGGTCAATCCAGAATATCCATTCTGCCATATATTCATAGCCCAAGCCAAGGATTTTCCACAAGAATTATTATGTTTTTTCTGGTACCTATGCCATCAGTGCTACATTTTCATGGAATTTAAATGCAACGTCTTCAAAGATTTTGACAAAATTGAACCAGCTCTTAAAGTATTTTTACTATGGTTCAAGCCTAGGAGATATTGGATAAAATGTTTCAACGATTCCTACAACGCAAATGTATTCATGTTTCATAGGCCAGTGAAGATTATTAACGGAAAAGTCCAGGCACAAGCAGAGTCATCATTCTGGTGGAAATTTCCTGTGTCCGTTTTATCCATGGAAGAAGAATATAGTGAAGCACAAAGAATTATTTTCCAGCAAAACAAGTGCATCCCAAGAGAAATATGGGCGAAAGATTGGGCAAGCTAGAATTATACCAACACTCATCCTCACTGGGAAAAAGTCCGAGAAGCAGTAAAGAAATATCAAACTCCGTATGAAATCATCCGGGGAAAAATCAATCACATCCCTCAACACAAAAGAGAAGGAACATAGATAACAAGAACCTTCGAGTTCCAGGCATTACTACACAAGATCTTTGAAAAGATGCCTAGAAGACAAATCGAGAAAATNACGGATCACATCCCTCGATCCAAAAGAGAAGGAACATGGAGAAGAAGTACCGTCGAGTTCCTGGCATTACTACAAAGGATCTTTGAAAAGATTCCTAGAAGACAAACCGAGAAAATCAATGGAAGATAATCATCCCTGTTGATCTCACCATAATCCTACATTACCTACCAAAAAACCCTAAAAAATCATCCACCCATGCCAAGATAAAATTCCACATCCTTCCAAACCATCTGGGTCCCACTTTCACATGCCTCCACACGCCTCGTCACATGCAGCACACTATTTTCACATACTTTCACATGCTTCCACAAACTTTCACATGCTCCCACAAACTTTCACATGCTAAACCATGTGTATTTCACCCGTTTCACATGTTTTCAGGAGTTTTTAGTTGCTTTGCCTAAAGGTCCTTCACATGTAAAAAGGGACCCACTTGTAGATAGGTTTGCCATGTAAGATAGGTTTATTTTATAATATAAGTTTGTATTGTAATAACCTCCTAGTCCTATATAAAGGAGGCCTTGTAGTAGTTGTAAGATCATCTTAAAAACTATCTTGTAACCTTTGTAAAACTTTGTGATATACTACATATGAGTTCCTTCTAAATTTCCCTCTTGTTCTTTCTTTCAAATGGATGGATGGAAAGGCCGGTCCATGTATGAAAATAGAGTAAGAATACTCTAAGAAAGTTAGCTTGTTGTAGTACGAATGTTTTCTGAGTTTTAACAGTTGGGTTGATTGTAGTACAACAGTTTTCTGAGTTGTGTAGCTTGGCAAGCCGTCCCTTATGGGTNTACGCTTCTTAGGAAAACTTTTGTGACTATAAGAAATTTAACTGTTCGTATAGCTTGGCAATAGTCAACCCTTTTTGTAGGAAAACTTTCATATCTATGATATGGTTTGCTTTCTTGGAGTCTCTTGCTCTATTCATTGTATTGTATTCTGAAACATTTATAATGTTATGCATGTGCATATAAATGTCGTGTCATGCATGGGCATAGGTGTACATAATATCAAGAAGCCACTGAGGGCATCCCGTCATATCATCTCGGCCACTGTGGGCAATATCATCAACATATACCAACTGATCAGGTGGTGGTGCGTATATAACGTTGTAAAATTTTCCCATATCCTATATACATATATTTACATATATACGCGTGTATAACGCCATCTGGTCATGGGTCAATGCACATGTATAAATTAGTGAAATACATGAAAAATACGTAATAATCTCAATATTCCTTCCGGATAAACTTTTTCAAGTGCGTATTATTCTGAGACCTATGAACAGAAGATAATAATAATTCACATGGGGAATCAAGAATATAGACACCCCCTAGTATTTCTATGAATAGAGTAATTTATGAAAACTGTGCATTTTCTCATTTCCTCTGTATAATTTGGACCATTCCAAAAGAAAGAAGGGATGGCTTTAACATACCTGGAGTAGGGAAAACTCCCGTATAATATTCTTGAAGATTGCACCGTACTCTTTTGGAACCGCAAAATTTTTATATTGCTACGATTCTAACAATTTTCGTTGGACATCTTCGTGGATTGGACTTAGAACCCCAAAAATCGGATTGAATTTTGTTTCTGTTCTTGAAGTCTTGAACGGATTAAGCTTCTCTTTTTGAAGCAATTTGAACTAACTAAGCTTCTATTTTTTTTTTTGAAGTTTTCTGAACGAACATAAGCTTCTGTTTCTTTGAAGTATTTTGAATGAATTACGCTTTTGTTCTTTGAAATATCTTGAACTAGGAAGAATGGAATATGTCTCTTGCTTTAGAACTTCTAACGTTTTTAGTTCTTCTTTTGTCCAAATTGTATGGATAAGATTTGATATTAAATCTTACTTGAATATTCTAATTGTCCCAAGATAGACACCTATATATGGAATGACTTTTGCCACGTTACCTTTCTTTGAGGGGGGGGGGGTTAATCTTATCTCATTTCATTTTTTTTAATTAACTAGGTAATGTCCCGTTACCCGATAATTAACCAATTACCCGCACAATTAAAAACTACCTCAATTTCTTAAAATTCTACTTATTTTTAATATACTTTATACATCATACTATCACGGCCATATAGTAACTTGTATGGTACTAGTCTATAATTATTGGGTATTATCGCTCGACCCGTATTTTATCTCAAATTGGCCACTTTCAGCGAAACTCGTTTTCTTTAATTCGTGTACCCTTTATCCTTCTTGACACTTACTTATTGCTTGTTATAATTAGCGTAAATACTTTAATCTCAAGATAATATCATCCCGAGTCTATGTCAATTAATGAAAGATGAAACTTTATAGTACGAAAATGCGAGATGTAACACGAAGGAGTTTGCGCCCGAATGATTTCCACCTATCCCTTCGTGGACTTCTCGCATAACATAATTAGCTTTGGAGGCTCCTAAGCATCGCGTTAGCGGGCCTTGGAAAGATTTCCTGTACAGTTGGCCTCCTTTGAAGCTATATCGTTTTGCTTTGGCGCACATCTACCGGGATGCCCTAGAGTCTTCGGGAAACTTCACGTGTTCGAGATCATAAATGATCTCATTCCTCCATTCCTAGACCAAATTAGTCGTATTAACCTCATAGTAGTTATCTACATCCAGAACTAAGTGCATGAGCTGTACCACCATCCCGAAGGCCGATCCCTTCATTTTTGTTGATGAGCCAAGGTAAGCTAATGCATCCGCTTCTGAATTTTCTTCCCTCGAGATATGTGTAATTGACCACTCCTGGAATCGAGCAAGCAGAGCCTGAACCTTCGTTATGTATCATTGCATTCGCTCCTCTTTTGTTTTGAAGATCCCGTAGACCTGATTTACCACCAGTTGGGAATCATATTTGATTTCTATGACCTCGAAATCTAGTCCCCGAGCCAATTCGAGTCCTGTAATCAAAGTTATATACTCTGCTCGTTGGTAGTCAAAGGGACCGTTCTTATGGTTTGCCTTAGGGTTTCTCCTAAAGGCGTGATTAGCACTATACCAAGCCCAGACCCCTTTACGTTGGAAGCTCCATCCATAAATAAGGTCCAAACTCCCGATGCCGACTCTGACACCATCACTGCTTATTTAATTGCTAGCGGCAGCAATCCCGGACTAAAATCGGCCACAAAGTCGGCCAAAACTTGTGACTTCATCGTAGTCCTAGGTTTCCAATTCATTCAAACCTACCCGAGAGTTCGGGTTTCTGAAGGATATTCCACAGGGGAAAGGTGGTCACCACTGCTATCGGGTGACATTGGAAGTAAGGCCTCAGTTTCCAAGCAGCGAATACGAGAGCTAAGGCCAACTTCTCCAAATGCGGGTAACGAGTTTCTTCTCCCGTTAAAATTCTACTAACGTAATAAATGGGAGATTGCATACCTTCGTTCTCGCGGACAAAAATGACGCTTACCGTAACCTCTAAGACTGATAGGTAGATTAAGAATTTTTCACCTTCCTCCGGCTTTGATAATAATGAAGGGCTTGATAAGTACCTTTTCAAATACCACAAATCTTGTTGGCATTCCAGGGTCCATTCAAAGTTGTTCTTCTTTTTTAGCAGCGGGAAGAAATGATGGAACTTCTCTAATGACCTGGAAATGCACCTGATCAAAGCAGTCAATCTCCTTGTGAGCCTTTGAACCTCTTTTACCTTGATGGCTGGTCCGGGATGTCCTCGATGGCTTTGATCTTATTGGGGTTTACCTCGGTTCCCCGTTGTGACACCATAAATCATAGGAATTTTCCAGAGCTGACCCTGAATGCGTACTTCTCGGGGTTAAGCTTCATGTTATGCTTCCTCAGGATGTCAAAAGTTTCTTACAAATGCTTAAGATGATCACTTGCGTTCAAATACTTGACAAACATATCATTAATATAAACTTCCATGGTTTTCCCTATTTCAAACATCTTGTTTACGAACCGTTAGTAAGTGGCTCCAGCGTTCTTTAGCCCGAAGGGCATCACATTACAGCAATTTGTGCCAAAGTTTATTATGAACGTAGTTTTTTCTAGATGCTCCGGGTTTATCTTAATTTGATTGTACCCGGAATAATCATCGAGGAAACTCATTAACTCGTGCCCGGCCATAGCAGCAATCATTTGATAGATGTTTGGCAATGGAATGGAGTCCTTTGGGCATGCCTTAGTCAAGTCTTTATAGTCTACGCACATGCAAAATTTATTATTCTTCTTAGGAACTACTACTATGCTAGCTAGCCAATCCGGATACTTTATCTCTCAGATCGAACCGATATCAAGTAGGCGAGTTACGTCTTCTTTGACAAATTTATTTCTGGCCTATGCAATAGGGCATTTCTTTTGTCTTACCGGAGGGATGCCGATATCCAATCTTAACTTGTGTACGGACACTTCCATCGGGGATACCTTCCATATCCGCATGCGACCACGCAAAGCAATCGGCATTAAATTTAAGAAATTCAATGAATTCATACCTGAGCTCGGGGTTCAGCCGTGTCCCCAAGTGGAATTTCCTCTCCAAGAACTCTTCAAATAATTCAACTTGCTCAAGATCTTCCCCGTGGACTTCGTTGCATCTGTCCCTTCAGGTACCTAGAAATACCTTGGCACCTGATAATATTCTGAAGCCTCTTCCCATGGTTGACTTCACTTGATTTGGGATTAGGCAACAGTTCCTGTAATTTCTATGCCGCATGCTCCTTCCCTCTGCTATTGGAGACCGAAATCGCATTATCTCCCTTGCCGCCAGTTGATCGCCTTTAATCTGTTTGATCCCCTCGGGAGTTGGGAATTTCAATAACTGATGATATGTTGAAGGTACGACTTTTATCTCGTGCAACCACGGTCTTCCCAAAATAATGTTGTAACCCATATCACCATCCACGACCTCGAAAAGGGTCCTCTTCGTCATCCCTTCGGCATTTGTGGGCAGCAGGATCTCTCCTCGGGTTGTCACGCTTACTAGGTTGAATCCAGAGAGGAGTTTTGTTACCGGAATGATACTTTTGGTAACTTCGTCTTGTTCCAATACTCTCTATTGTATAATGTTGGCCAAACTCCCTAGATCCACCAGAACACGTTTGCTTTTAAAATCTAATACATTTAAAGAAATTACCAATGCGTCATTGTGCAGTAGAAATAATCCATCTGCGTCTTCCTCCGTGAAGGTGATGTCGTCCTCAGCGACCTCCCAGAGCCTCTTGTTATGGGTTACTGTTACCATTGTTTTTTTGTTGTTGAGAAGGTAACCCCGTTAATCTCATCCCCCCCAAAAATCATGTCGATCATCTGGCACGGGGAGTCTTCTCTTATTTTTTGGTCCTCCGCGTTATCACAGTTGCGACCATAATTGTTCTTGGCCCGGTCACTTAAAAATTCCCTGAGCTGGCTATTTTTCAGCAATGTCGTCATCTCTTCACGTAGATGTCGGAATTCTCTAGTCCGGTGCGCCATTCATCTGGTAGTATTGGAATAAAAAATTAAGGTTTCTCTGGATGGGATCGGACCGCATAATTTTTTAGAACCGTGCTTTTTCAATGTTCCTCATAGCCGATACCAACTCTACTACACTGACGTTGAATTTGTATTCTGACAACTTGGGATAGGAGGGATTCGGAGTACCTGACGTTTCTTTGTCCTTAAATGCTCTGTGTTTCCGAGTGCGATCAGTTCTTCTATCGATAAATTGTTGCATCCTTCAGCCCGTTCGTAGGGCAAAAATCGGCCCTTCAAGGACCATCTACCTATGTTGAAATCGTCTTTTGATATTTCTTTGTTCCTCTCCGACCTGTAGCCGATGCCGGGAAACTGATCTGGTCATCTTCAATTCTTATCTTTGACTCGTACCGGTTGTGAATGTCCATCCAAGTCATCGCTTGGAATTCGAGCAAGCTTTCCTTCAACTTCCAGGAGGCATCTGAACTCCTCGGATTCAAACCCTTAGTGAAAGCTTCAGTCGCCCATTCATCCAGAACAACCGAGAGCAACATCCATTCTCTCTAGAACCGAGTTACGAATTCTCGCAGCAACTTAGAATCTCCTTGTGCAATTCTGAATATGTCGACCTTCCAGGCTTGCACCTTTCTGGCCCCGACATGAGACTTAATGAAAAATCCGCGAGCATCTCAAAGGAATCCATGAAATTCTCGGGTAATAGTGAGTACCACATCAGGTCTCCCCTCGTAAGAGTCTCTCCGAATTTTTTCAATAAAACATATTTGATCTCGTAGGGAGCTAATCTGTTCCCTTCACCGTCGTTGTATAGGTGGTAATATGCTCCTGAGGGTCCGAAGTTCCATCATATTTCAGGACGTCGAGAATTTTAAAACGCTTCAGGATTAATTCTGGTGCCCCGCTTGGTTCATACGACAACTGAGTATACTTCTTTGAGTTCGGCCCTTTCAGCATAGGTGGTGTGCTCGAGATTTGTTCCATGTGGATGTTCACTTCCCTCATAAACCGTAAGAGTTCGTTTTTGAAGAGATCACTCTTGTTGTTGTGCCCGGACCCACTCCCCCCGGCCCCATTGAAGCCGACCTCGCCCCTTGGGGTGTTGTTGTCGACCCTCTACGTCATTTGATTTGCGGGAGCGCCGGGAGAAACTAGACCTCGTCCATTCGCGTTATTGGAAGCTCCCGAGAACACCTTCTTTAGTTCTGTCATGACCTTATCCTGCAGTGTGAGGCGGCCTAGGATGACCTTTTCTTGCTCTTGTAGGATCCTTACCGCTTCAACAACATGCCCCTCTTCATCATCATTGGGGGTCGCCTCCTGAACATGTCGCAGGTACCGCTTGTCATGGACTAGCGTGGCATCATTCCCCTCATTGCAGGTATCACTGATTGAATCCGTGTGTTGAGGCTGGTCTACTTGGACCTTAAGATTGTGTGTGTTGTTAGCACCATCATCTACCATTTTCTGTGATTTTTTGCTAAGAATAGATAATCAAATACGTTAATAAGAGAGCCAAGGACCAACTTAATTACACAACTGTCTAGGCCCCACGGTAGGAGCCAAGCTATTTACCCGTAAAATGATACAGTTAAATTTATACGTGGTTTCTGGACAAGTAAATTAATTTATTCCTAAAATAATAGGATAATTGAATAAATATGCAATATTTATCCTTGAGATGAATATGAAATAGTAGAAACAGTAATTTCAGAAGCAGGCTTCCGGACGCAATAGTAATGAAATCAAAAGGCAAGAAGATAAATTATATAAAGTTTTGAATAGATTACATTGTAAGTTTGCTAGAAAAATCGTGTCCCCGACAAAGATAATGGAGCTCACTATTTATAGTTGCACATAGGAACAAGGTCCTAGGAGCATGCCGAAAATATAGCTTCGTGTGCTTTTTATTTCTTTTTGTCCAAGTCATTTTCTTTTTCGACTACCTCCCAATTTTCTATTTATAGTTTCATTATTTTTTGTATTTTTTTCTTTGTTCTATTATTTATATGTGGTCTCTAACAAGAACAATAAAAAAAGAGACTCTAAAATTATATAAAATAAACATTCCTCTTAATCTCAAATTTATGAGTCTTCTTCTTTCATATCCGAAAATATTAGTCTTAATGGGAATTTCGATTGAGATAAAAACAATTCATCTTTTTTATTATATCATAAAAATTTGTGTTATTCTATGGTTATTAAATATAAGTTAAATCACTTTACTATTAATTTATGACAAAAAATTCGTAAGATTGCTTACAAAATATGCGATTTATGATTTTGATTTTTGAGAACTTGTAGTTTATTTAATTCTATACTTGTGGGATATAATTTGTCTATTGAAGATATTTTTAAAAAAATTCTTATTCTGATTGATGATTCCTAGATGTTATCTTACTTGTGTAAATTTATTTAAAAATACAAAAAAAAGATGTAATTTCCTAGTGAAAATGTTTATTTTACTTGTGTTGTTATAATAAAGGTATGATTCCTTATTTAAAATGCTAATTACATTTATTTTTTAATATCTGAGAAGTACTTTATTGTCACGGCCCCAAATCCTAACCCGGCCGTGATGGCGCCTATGATGATACTAGGCTAGCCAATATACCGCGAAATAACATATAAACTTTCCATTAAATTTAAAATTGTTCGATATTCCATAAGACCTTCCGATTTAACAATTTAAAGCAGCAAAACAAATAAAATAGTTTATACACTGCCCCAAAATCTAGAGTCAACCGTCATGAGCATCTATAAACAATACAACGTACTACTATTTCCTTACTACAACCAGTTCTAGGAAATGATATCAAATAACAGGATAAGAACGGGAATGGGCATGTTGCGGACGCCAAACAGCTACCTCAGAATCCCGAACAAAGCTCCAAGAGAATGCGAAAATAGCTAGCGCTCAGACCCAGCACCTGAATCTGCACACAAGGTGCAGGGAGTAATGTGAGTACACCAACTCAGTAGTAATGAAGGTAAATAATGTCTAAGGCAACGAAACACGTACAACCAGTCATAAATACACAGAAAATGAACTCCTTCTTTAAGAAAAACACAGATACGATGCCTTATAACATTTAAAAGTCAATCTCAATAAAATATCATTTGAAAATGTGCCTTTTCACAAATATCATAGAAATCAAAACGATTCAGTATATAAAATCGACGGAGTTCATAATAGTCTTCCAGATGGAAACATGTATCATAAATTGCCCTCGGGCGTATCATCACTCAGCATATCTCACAGCCACTCAGTAACAGCCCCTCGAGCTACCTCACATCACTCATGCCTCCTACATCACTCGTCTCTCGGCACTCGACACTCGCACTCAGTAGGTACCTGCGCTCACTGAGGGTGTACAGACTCCGGAGGCGCTCCTACAGCCCAAGCACTAATATCAAGCCATCTCGTGGCATAATCACTCAGTCTCTCGGCCTCTCACGTATCATAAACAGTGCAACATGATGCGGCGTGCAGCTCGATCCCATAATATTCTCACAACATAGGCGCTCGGCCTCACTCAGTTAGAAATCTCTCAAAGCCACTCGGGCTATCAAATAAGCAGGGTACTCGACCCAAAATATCATTTTATATCACAAAAGTAGTGTAAATGAGACTGAGTTTCGAAATCAGTTAAACAGGAGATGACTGAGTGTAAATTATAAGTCAACATAGTGAGGAATAGCAGTAAACAACCCCAAGGGGTCCAAACAGGTTGGCACAAGGCCCCAAACATGGCGTACATCCCAAAATATAATAATAGTCTTAAAACATGAATATCACATGAAGTAGAATCAAATACGCAACTTAATAGTTGCCACAGGACGGACCAAGTCACAATCCCCCGACCGTGCACGCCACACACTCTTCATCTAGTATGTGTGCCACTTCAAACAGTGACAAAAAAATGTGAAGTCTGGGGTTTCATACCCTCAGGACAAGATTTACAGTCATTACTTACCTCAAACCGGCCCAAATACTAATCCGCGATGCTCCTGCCTCTTGAATCAACTCCTGATTACTCCGAATCTAACAAAAACTAGATTAACATCATCAATAAATTCTAGGGTGACAAAATTAAGCACAAATCCCGAAATTGGCCAAACTCGACCCCCAGGACCACGACTCGGAATTCGATAAAAATTACAAAACTAAAATCCTTATCCTTCCACGAGTCTACCCATATAAACTACATCAAAATCCAACCACAAATGACCCCTCAATTCCTCAATTTAAAGTCTCCAACTCCCAAGCCCTAAACCTCCAATTTAGTCGCTAATTTTCCATAATTTCACCCTTAATCAGTCAAATAATACCAAAGAAATGAGTTTTAGGTCCAGAAATCTTACCTCCACGAAGTTCTTTTGATTTCCCCCTTCAAAACCCTCTCTCAAGCTCAAATCCGTATGAAAACTTTGATGAAATAACCCAATTTCGCGAAGGTTGGTATTTATACTATCTGTCCAGTGAAACCGCACCTGCGGTCTTTCAACCGCACCTGTGGTCCCAGGTGCGCTTCTGCGGAATTCCACTTAAAATATCCAACCTCGTATCTGCGGTCCATAAGCCCGCACCTGCGGTCTCGCACCCGCGACCAAATTTCTGCATCTGCTGAAAAAGCTTAGCCCCTCAAACTCCGCATTTGCGGCTCCCAGACCGCACCAGCGACCTCGCACTTGCGGCTCTCCCTTCTGCAGATGCGGAAAAAAGAAAGCTTTACACCAACAGTTCCACATTACCAAAAATCATGCCGATAACCATCCAAACTCATCCTAAGGCCCTCGGGACCTCAACCAAAAGTACCAACAAGTTATAAATGATCATCCGGACTTAGTCGAACCCTCGAAACACCCAAAATAACACCGAAACATCAAATCAACCCATGATTCAAGCCTAAGGATTTTTCGAACTTCCAAAAATCACCAACAATGCCGAAACTACCCAAAACTCGTCCGAATGACCTGAAAATTTGCACACACATCCAAAATGATGCTATGAACCTATTCTAACTTCCGAAATTCCATTCCGACCCCGATAGCTAATTTTCCACTGCCGACCGGAAATTGCCAACAACTAAATTTTGCCAATTCAAGCCTAATTTTACACCGGACCTCTAAACCACATTCCGAACACACTCCTAAGTCTAAAATCACCTAAAAAAGCTATCCGAGCACAAAAATCCACATTCCAAGGTCGTTTTCCTATAAGTCAACTCCCGATTGACTTTTCCAACTATAAAGTCAATTTAAGAGACTAAGTGTCTCAATTCTCACCACGACTACTCCGAACCCAAACCAACCGACTCAACACAACATAATTAGGCTAATAAACACATGATAAGCAGAAACAGGGAAAATGGGGCTAAATCTTACGAAACGACCGACCAGGTCATTACATTCTCCCCCTTTTAAATAAACATTCGTCCTCGAACGAGTCCAAAAACATACCTGGAGTCTCAAATAACTGAGGATATCTGCTCAGCATCTCCCGCTCGGTCTCCCAGGTGGCCTCCGCCACTGGCTTCCCTCTCCACTGCACCTTCATTGAAGCTATATCCTTAGACCTCAACCTTCTGACCTGACGACCCAAAATAGCCACCAGTTGTACCTCATATGACATATCACCCTCAAACTGAACCGTGCTGAAGTCCAAAACATGAGACGGGTCACCAACATACTTCCGAATCATGGAAAACACTCGACAAGCTGGGTGGCAAAGCAAGTATATAAGCCACTTCTCCAACCCTCTGAAGCACCTCAAAAGGCCCAATGAACTGGTGACTCAACTTTCCCCTCTTCCCGAACCGCATAACACCCTTCATGGGTGACACCTTCAGTAGCACCTTCTCCCCAACCATGAAAGACACATCCCGGACCTTCCATTCCGCATAACTCTTCTGCCTAGACTGCGCCGTGCGAAGCCGCTCCTGAATCAACTTCACCTTATCCAACGCATCCTGTACCACGTATGTGCCTAATAGTCTAGCCTCACCCGGCTCAAACCATCCAACTGGAGATCTACACCTCCTACCATATAAAGCCTCATACGGATCCATCTGGATACTCGACTGATAACTGTTATTATATGCAAACTCCGCGAGGAGCAGAAACTGGTCCCATGAACCCCCGAAATCAATGACACAAGCACGCAACATGTCCAGAATCTGAATAGTGCGTCTGATTGTCTGTCCGTCTGAGGATGAAATATTATACTCAACTCGACCTGAGTACCTAACTCTCTCTGCACGGCCCTCCAAAACTGAGATGTGAACTGAGTACCTCTTTCGGAAATGATAGAAACTGGAACACCATGCAACAGGACAATCTCCCTAATATAAATCTCAGCTAACCACTCCGAAGAATACGTAGTACCAATAGGAATAAAGTGCGCGGACTTGGTCAACCGATCCACAATGACCCATATAGCATTGAACCTCCTCGAAGTCCATGGGAATCCAACTACAAAGTCTATGGTGATCAGCTCCCACTTCCACTCCGGAATATCCAACCTTTGATGCAACCCACCTGGTCTTTGGTGCTCATACTTGACCTGCTGATAATTGATACACCGAGCTACAAACTCAACAATATCCTTCTTCATTCGCCTCCACCAGTAATGTTGTCTCAGATCCTGATACATCGTTGCGGCACCCGGATGGATGGAATACCGCGAGCTATGGGCCTCTGCTAGAATCAACCCTCGAAGCCCATCTACATTGGGCACACAAATCCTTCATGCATCCTCATAACCCCATCATCACCAATAACTACATCCCTGGAACCACCTCGTCAGACCCTGTCCTGAAGGACGAGCAAGTGTGAGTCATCATACTGGCGCTCTCTGATCCGGTCGACCTGGAAGCTACACGAGATAATACCCGATGGGGCTCTAATAGATCCAATCTCACTAACTGGCATGTTAAGGCCTGAACATCAAGTGCTAAAGGTCTCTCTGCTACCAGAAGATATGCTAGACTCCCCGAGCTCTCTGCTCTGCGACTCAAGGCATCAGCCACTACATTGGCCTTCCCCGGATGGTATAGAATAGTGATATCATAGTCCTTGAGAAGCTCCAAGCATCTCCTCTGATGCAAATTTTAGATCCTTCAGCTTAAACATATGCTGCAGACTACGGTGATCAGTGAAAACCTCACAATGCACCCCATACAAATAATGACGCCAAATCTTCAAGGCGTGAGTAATGGCCGCTAGCTCGAGATCATGCACTGGGTAATTCTTCTCATGAGTCTTCAACTGGCGTGAGGTGTAGGAAATCACCCTACCCTCCTACATCAAAACACAACTGATGCCTATCCTCGAGGCATCACAATATACGGTTGAAGAACCTGAAGCTGATGGCAATACTAACACTGGAGCTGAGGTCAATACAGCCTTGAGCTTCTGAAAGGTCTCCTCACTCTCGTCTGACCACCTGAATGGAGCACCCTTCTGGGCCAATCTGGTCAAGGGCGAAGTAATAGAATAAAACACCTCCACAAAGCGACGGTAATATCTCGCCAAATTGAGGAATCTCCTAATCTCTGTAGATGAGGACGGTCTGGGCCAGCTCTGCACCGCCTCTATCTTCTTCGGATCAACTTGAATACCTTCACTGGATACCACGTGCCCCAAGAAAGCTACTGAGCCAAGCCAAAACTCACACTTGGAGAAATTTGCATAAAGCTTCTCCTCTCTCAATCTCTACAACACAACTCTCAAATGCTGAGCGTGCTCCTCCTGGCTACAAGAATACACAGGATGTCATCAATGAACGCAATAATAAAGAAATCCAGATACGGCTGAAACACGATGTTCATCAAATGTATGAACGCTGTTGGGGCATTGGTCAGCCCAAAAGACATCACCATAAACTCGTAATGACCATAACGAGTCCTGAAAGTTGTCTTAGGAATATCATAATCCCGAATGTTCAACTGATGATACCCGGATCTCAAGTCAATCTTAGAGAACACCCTGGCTCCCTGAAGCTGGTCAAATAAATCATCAATACGAGACAAAAGATACTTATTCTTGAATCAATAGTGGGAGTCTCAACACTGACATCCATCACAAAATCCAAATACGATAAACAATCCTTCTCTACCATAAGCTGGGCCTTCAGATAGGAAATCACCCTACTAGGCACATACTCAATAGAACCTCTCCACTCAACCCTCAAAAATCCTCGCATAGCTAAGGTCACGGTCTTAGCGTGACAATCAAGAACAACATGACCGGGAGATAACCAATCCATCCCCAATATCACATCAAAATCAACCATGCTAAGCAACAACAGGTCCACTCGGGTCTCTAGACCCCCAATAGATATCACACATGATCGATACACGCGGTCCACAATAATAGTGTCACCCACCGGAGTCGACACATGAACAGATGTAACTAAAGACTCACGGGGCATATCCAGAAAATGGGAAAAGTATGATGAAACATTGGAATACGTGGAACTAGGATCAAATAAGACCAAAGCATCTCGGTGACAGTCTGAGACAATACTTGTGATCACTGTATCTGAGGCCATAGAATTTGGCCTGGCTGGAAGTGCATAAATACGAGTCTGACCTCCACCTGCACGACCTCCCCCTCTAGGGTGACCCCTAGCTGTCTGAACCCCACCCCTAGCTGTCTGGGTGGGTGGTGAAGCAACTGGAGCTGAAGTCGAGGGCTGGCCTCTCTGCTGAGAAGATCCACCAAGGCGACGAGGGCACTGCCTCCATACATGTCCAAACTCTCCACACTCGAAACAACTCCCTGGATCTGAAGACGGGGACTGAAGGGAACCCATGGCACCAGAATAGCCACTAGAAGAACCATGCATAGAGGAACCCTGAACTGATGGTGCTCGAGATGCACTCTGGGCTGGAAGGTCACTAAATGAAGAACGACCCGAATGAGAACTACGGAGACCATGCTCTGAAGATGCACCACTATAGGCTGGGCGGACTGGCTGAGGAGGTATGAATGAACGACCTCTACCATGCTGAAACTGTCCTCTGAAAGGAGAACCGCTGAAACTGCCAGATCCACGAGGCCTCTTGTTCTCCCTCTCATCCCTCTCCTGACAGCGAACTGCCTCAATATCCTGGGCAATATCCCCAACCTACTCAAAAATGGCACTCGATACTCTCTCTCTAGTCATCAGAATACGGAGCTGATAAGTGAGGCCATCAATGAATCTCCTGATCCTCTCTCTCTCAGTAGGGACCAACTCTGTGGCATGACGGGCTAGCTCTAAAAACCTTATCTCGTGCTGCGTCACTGTCAACTCACCCTGACACAACTGCTCAAATTGCCTACGCAGCTCCTCCCTGTGAGACTAGGGAACATACTTCTCTAAGAAGAGAGTGGAGAACTGCTGGCAAGTAAGGGGTGATGCACCAACAATCCTATGCCTCTCGTAGGACTCCCACCAAGTGAATGTAGCTCCTGAGAACTGGAATGTAGTGAACGAGACCCCACTGATCTCCAATATCCCTGTAGTACGAAGCTGTTACGACCCAAACCTATGGGCCGCAATGGGGACCCGGTACCTTACTCAACCGAGTACCAACATAACGTATCTTTTCATGTCATACTTATCATAGATAACTGAGCTGGAAGGTTGCCATGACATAAGTAGAATACAGCATGTGATACCAACTTATACATAAGACATATAGTCCTATAAGACCACAATAACCACTCGTATACTGAACATAGGCCGACAAGGCCATACAATCTTTTACGTACATGACATCTGTCTACAAGCCCATAAGAACACGTAATTTTCATAAAGGTCGGGACAGGGTCCCGCCATACCAAACGATACACGTCTAAATCATATTAACCAAACAAGCAACTCCGAAACAAATGGAGCGCACCAACATCTTTCATTGAACTGATATCCTATTGGAGGGATCTCGGCCTGTCTATCGGGACCTACGGGCATGAAATGTAGCGTCCCCAGGCAAAAGGGACGTCAGTACGAATAATGTACCGAGTATGTAAGGCACATAAATAAGTACATAAGAGGCATGGAAGAAATATAGAGCACATGACTCAACCTGTAAGCCTGAATAGCTTTGTAAATCATAAATTACTTTTAGCATCATGCATATGCATATGAATGTCATGTCATGCATAGGTACATGTTTCATAACATCATCAGCCTCTGAGGGCATCCCATCATATCATATCGGTAACTGTGGGCAAAATCATCATCGTATACCAGTTGATCAGGTGGTGGTGCGTATATAAATCCATAACCTTTCCCATATCCCATATACATATATACGCGTATATAACTCCGTTTGAATATACATACATATATACGCGTATATAACGCCGTTTGAACAATATTTCAGCCTATGTGGGCAACATCATCATCATATACCAGCCGATCAGGTGGTGGTGTGTATATAACGGCGTAACCTTTTTCCATATCCCATAT
Source organism: Nicotiana paniculata (assembly GCA_005239505.1). Lineage (NCBI taxonomy): Eukaryota > Viridiplantae > Streptophyta > Magnoliopsida > Solanales > Solanaceae > Nicotiana > Nicotiana paniculata. The sequence continues at coordinate 23,541 of ML335754.1, forward strand.
ACATATATTTACATATATACGCGTATATAACGCCATCTGGTCATGGTTCAATGTGCATATGTAAATGCATGAAATGCATATGAAATACGTCAATAAAATCTCTCGGTACGTCATAAGACAATTATGCCTCTGATTAATATCATGAAATAAATTTTACCAACATACGTATTTTTGAGACCCATGAACAGAAAATAATAATAATTCTCGCGGGGAATCAAGAATATAGATACCCCTACTACTTCTATGAATAGAGTAATTTATAGAAATTGTGTATTTGCTCGTTTCTTCAGTATATTTGGACCATGCCAAAAGAAAGAAGGGATAGCCTTAACGTACCTGGAGTAGGGAAAAATCTGTATGATATTCTTAGAAAAGGTTGCACCATGCTCTCTTAGAATTGCAAATCATATTGCTATTGTGTCGTACAACTTTGTATGAATTCCTTTGCTGAAGATTGTTACTCGTGAATTTGATATAAAGTGACCGGGTATACAGTGAATTCTTTCTTGCAAATCCAGGAATTCTTCGTTGCTTTCTTTGTGAAATAGAAAGCCTTTCTTAATGATATATTTTCCACAAACAATGAGATAAGGAATCTCTTTAAATTGGTTGGTTTCATGGGCCCCACTTTAGGATGACTAATGTCACATAATTCACTAAATTTTTCGACCTTTCTAGTATAATACAAGAGTCACAATGTTGGATAAGTGGCTGCCACATTTTTGGGGTTCAATATTTATCCAAAATAACCATTAATTAATCACTAATCTCATAATTAATTTGATAATCTCCCACTATCCAATAAGTAACCGATTACCCACATAATTAAGAATTATCTCAAATTGCGTAAAATACTACTTACTTTTAACACACCTTATACACCTTACTATCATGGCCATGTGGTACCTTGTATGGTACTAGTCCATAAATACCGGGTATTATAGCTCGGACCGTATTTTATCCCAACATGACAAACTTCAACGAAACTTACTTTCTTTTATTTGCTTAGCCTATCTCCTTCACGAATTTACTTACCACTTGTGTTGAAATAGCATAATACTTATAACTTCCAAATAATATCATTCTCGAGTTTACGTCGATTATTACGACATACGAAAATACGGGATGTAATATCTTATTTCTAAGCTTTTATCAATTTACTTATGGTGTACTTTCATGTACGAAAATATGGGGTGTAACATCATTCCCCCCCTTTGGAACATTCGTCCTCGAATGTTGACTTGTGCACTTATCATTTTCATAACCCATGTCTTCCGAATACTTCAGTACTCTCCTTGCCATCTAGGCAACTGCTCTGTGAATAAATCCAAAGGTCAAGGTATTTCCCCTTTAGGTCTCTTTCTCATACTATGACTTGTGGTCTGAATCCTTTCAATCTCGTAACTGTTTCTACCTTCGGTTATGCAGCCTGTATGACCTTTCCCTTTTTGTGTCAATCTCTAGGTCTCACTTTGGGAACATATACAGAACTTACACCCTTATTCTATTACCAGGGCAGCATTCCATCACTGCTAAATGCTATTAATCTTAGACTTCTTTGAGTTCATTCAGGCTATACTGAGCCTTCTATAACTTAGAGAACCCATCAACTCTCTTATTTTCATGAGCTTAATCCCAAGGACTTATCCATTCTTGTCACATTTTCACTCACCTTTTCTTATTCTTACTCATGTTTTCCTAAAACCTTATCGCTCTACCGTACTTTAGTTTGCGACCTACATATATCTATTTATAATTGTTGCAACCTTACTTCAACTTGCTTGCACCGTAGATTTCCTTATGTCATTTGGAACATCAAGCGAGACATCACATCGTCTCTAACTCTTCTTTACTCTTTCGACTAGGCTCTCGATACCTAGAAACCATAGGGTGGAAGGCATTTCACTAACGACACTGCTATCATTCCTGGATGTTGAATCCCCGCGCTTCGAGCCTTCTATCTGAAGTATGGACTATTCATAACCTTCTACATTTGAGTATCTAGTACATTGTTCACATTTACTTTACTTATCTTTAAAATATCTCCTCACACCTTCTATCTTTTTCATAACCTCCCTTCCAATAGGTATAGTTCACGTTCACAACTTGAAGTTCTATTATAATACTTGCATCTCTGGTGCCTATAAAATCAGGTGGGAGCTCCATACTGAATTCTTATGAGGCTGGTTTTTTTTTCTAACTGGCCTTATCGTAGAGCCGTTATAGAATATGGTTGTTATACTATCCCTTTGGTACCTTCTATTTTAAGGCTGGTCCTGCGATGCTATTAATCACAATTTCTATAATTTCCTAGGTCCAATAATCAGACTCTTGATTTACTTAGTTGATGTAACTCTTTAGTTTCCTCCTTATTCTGATCAGACCTTATGTAGGCTTAAGCTATCTTCCAGTCTGTGGCTCATGGTATCAGTTATTACCTTAGCCTTTCATGGGAGTTATGAAATATTCATGATATAATCTTCTAACGATTCAATCCTTTGTCTAGGCCCTGGGCTCAATTCTTTCTTTTAGCTTATACCGGAGTCGTCTACGGCTTATTATTAATCAAATAATTCCTTTCATTCCATTTTAGCTTTATTCAAATGTAGGCAATTGCTTTTCCTGGTCTTTTTGCCCCCTTTTGCGTGCATACTTAGCTTATCTGAGTTTTCATGCATGCCGGAGTTTTTTTTGTGCAACACATATGGTCTCGAATATTATTCATGATTTACTTCCCGTTCATTAGCCACGATAGGTTCCACTTTCTTATGGAGTGCCTACAATGTTGTTGTGGGACTATTGTTACAAGACCATTTCCCCTTTAGGTTACTGTGCTTAGGTTGAAGCCTATTTCCTTATTCCCTCAGCTGGTCTTTCATTTTAGTACTTAAGGAGGACCTTCTGGCTCTTGTAAAATTACCAACTTGTTATATTGCTTACCTGACAGAATTTTTTATGTTTGTACTTACCTATAATTATCCTTTATTACTCACCTCCACACTCATGTGCTCGTACGGTTGCTTCTGAACTGAAGTTTTGACTGTCTTCCCAGTGGGACTCTCTTTCATTTCTATAACATTCATACGGTGTCTTTAACTACCCCAACTCCTACCTAAGTATTCAGAGGGTCATGATGTCGTATCTGTGAGGCTGAATTTCCCATGTTGGGGATTCTGTTTATCTTGTACGATCTATTGATTTATTTGTATCCTCTTGTCTCGCCATAACTAGGCTCTTCCAAAATCAACTACTAACTACTCGTCGGCCCATTCTCATATCCATATTCTGCGTAATCTTTTTCAGTTATTTCATTTTGTCCTAACTTACCTCATGTACTGGCTTCTTATCTATCAATAACATCCGAGAAGGAACCCTTACTTCATTTCCTTGGCGTCGTGCTTGCATAATGTTCTGGAATCGTAGCATATCTGTAGGATTTAAATAAGTGCAATCTCATTATTTTCTCATTTTTATCGCATTCTTCCTTTACCATTCCATAGTTACTAGAACCACTTAATTTGAACTAATGCCATATCATTCCATATTCCCCCCTTTAGGGGAGTACTAAGAGTTGGAGCTACGACGACCTGCCTATAGATTTATTTTTATTTTTCATCTTTGGCGTACTTTCACATCATCGATGACCCTTACTCGCCTTGCGGTAATCCTTCTGTACCACGGATAACAAAATTTCTTACTCGCGAGGGCCAGACTTAGTGTAATTGGTATATACAGTCCCTTAAGCTTAACTTTGCTCACATTGCCTGCTTTAGGGAAGCGTCTTCCTGAATGGCCATTCTCCGAATTTCTTATGAATCTTCTTCTGTTTGCCGGAACGCAATCTGAAATTCTCATGTTCACCAGTCCGTATTGATTTCTATTACTCTGGGTCTAACTTTTCCTTCTGGAAATCATGTTAGCGTCACAAACTTATTTCTCGAAATAATGATACGACTTTATGGCCTATACTCTCTTTCGTGGTCTCAAGGCCTGTCACCTCTCATATTTTCCTTCATTTGACTATATACTCTGTAATATTGTCTTTTTTTTCAACTGTTGTCATCCATGTATTGCATCTTACTCATAATGCTTCATTAAATTTCTTCTTACTTCCTTGTTAATATTTATGTCTATCACTTTATTCTGAAAACTCCAACAAGACATTCGTTTACCTTTAGCTCCCCTTCCTCCATCTACTAGCTCTTCGGGTTGCCTAACGTTCTTTCTTTACTAGAGACGGGAGCCACACTAAGATAACATTTATTCCTTCTAGGCTTCCAGTGCCATCTTTTGTAGTACTCATATCTAGCTGTACTATTTTAGAGTGCACCATATGGGTATCTCATAAGGAGTTCTATTAGCACATTCGCAATATCCTTCGAAAATGTCAACTAACGCAAGAAATCCATTCACTAATTTGGGTTACTATAACCCCAGCCGGATCCTAATATCCTGTCATTTTCTTAAATACACATGTTAGCCCCCATAGGGCATAACTGAAATGGGTGTGACCAATTGTGCATACCTTTGTTACTGTTGAAGGTAACTCAAAATGCTTATATCTCTTTCTTTTCCTGAATTGTAGATAATGTTCATCTGTACAAACGGAGTACCCCGTACCCTTCTTTACCTTGCTTCTTTTACTTGTTGAAACTTGTACCTTCTGATTTTCTCGTCACTTTTCACCATATGGGTGGATAGATGTTCATGCCTTAGGGATCCTTAACAAGAAGCTTACACATCTTGTTACACACATGATCTGCTGAAGACCTTACATTTAATCATCATAAGCATCACGCAAAATTGAGTTCCTCTACCTCAACTCTTCCCTAGCAGCATTCAATCCCTTACAAATTGGAGGTATCGTCATATTACGAATAAAATTGAATTTAGGAGTTTGAATTCTTACAACCGAGCTCTATCACACGATCTAGAGTAAGAATAAAGAGTGACAGTCCTAAATTCCCTGTAGCCTCCTGCTTATAAGTGTGGTGTACGACACACCCAATGCTCTACTAGACACGGCTTGTAGACTCCCAAGGACAGAACTGCTCTGATACCACTTATGTCACGACCCAAATCTATGGGCCGCAACGGGGACCCGGTACCTTACTCAACCGAGTACCAACATACATATCTTTTCATGTCATACTTATCATAGATAACTGATCCGGAAGGCTTCCATGAGATAAGGAGAATACAAAATGTGATACCAACTTATGCATAAGACATACGGGCCTATAAGACCAAAATAACCACTCGTATACTAAACATAGGCCGACAAGGCCATACAATTCTTTACGTACATGACATTTGTCTACAAGCCTCTAAGAACACATAATTTTCATAAAGGTCGGGACAGGGTCCCGCCATACCAAACGATACACGTCTAAATCATACTAACCAAACAAGCAACTCCGAAGCAAATGGAGCGCACCAACATCTTCCGCTAAGCTGATAGCCTATTGGAGGGCTCTCGGCCTGTCTATCAGGACCTGAGGGCATGAAACGCAGCGTCCCCAAGAAAAAGGGACGTCAGTACGAATAATGTACCGAGTATGTAAGGCACATAAATAAGTACATAAGAGACATGGAAGAAATATAGAGCACATGACTCAACTTGTAAGCCTGAATAGCTTTGTAAATCATAGATTACTTTTAGCATCATGCATATGCATATGAATGTCATATCGTGCATAGGTACATGTTTCATAACATCATCAGTCTCTGAGGGCATCTTATCATATCATATCATATCGGCCACTGTGGGCAAAATCATCATCGTATACCAGCTGATCAGGTGGTGGTGCGTATATAAAGACATAACCTTTCCCATATCCCATATACATATATACACGTATATAACACCGTTTGAATATACATACATATATACGTGTATATAACGCCGTTTGAACCATATTTCAGCCACTGTGGGCAAATCATCATCATATACCAGTTGATCAGGTGGTGGTGCGTATATAACGTCGTAACCTTTTTCCATATCCCATATACATATATTTACATATATATGTGTATATAACGCCATCTGGTCATGGGTCAATGTGCATATGTAAATGCATGAAATGCATCTGAAATACGTCAATAAAATCTCTCGGTACGTCATAAGGCCATTATGCCTCTGATTAATATCATGAAATAAACTTTACCAACATACGTATTTTCGAGACCCATGAACAGAAGATAATAATAATTCTCATGGGGAATCAAGAATATAGACACCCCTACTACTTCTATGAATAGAGTAATTTATAAAAACTGTGTATTTGTTCGTTTCTTCAGTATAATTTGGACCATGCCAAAAGAAAGAAGGGATAGCCTTAACATACCTGGAGTAGGGAAAAATCTGTATGATATTATTGGAAAAGGTTGCACCATTCTCTCTTAGAATTGCAAATCCTATTGCTATTGTGTCGTACAACTTTGTATGAATTCCTTTGCTAAAGATTGTTACTCGTGAATTTGATATAAAGTGAATGTGGTATACAGTGAATTCTTTCTTGCAAATCCAGGAATTCTTCATTGCTTTCTTCGTGAATTAGAAAGCCTTTCTTAATGACATATTTTCCACAAACAATGAGATAAGGAATCTCTTTAAATTGGTTGGTTTCATGGGCCCCGCTTTAGGATGACTAATGTCACATAATTTACTAAATTTTGTCACCTTTCTAGTATAATACAAGAGTCACAATGTTGGATAAGTGGCTGCCACATTTTTGGGGTTCAATATTTATCCAAAATCACCATTAATTAATCACTAATCTCTAATTAATTTGATAATCTCCCACTATCCAATAATTAACCGATTACCCACATAATTAAGAATTATCTCAAATTGCGTAAAATACTACTTACTTTTAATACACCTTATACACCTTACTATCATGGCCATGTGGTACCTTGTACGGTACTAGTCCATAAATACCGGGTATTATAGCTCGGACCGTATTTTATCCTAACATGACAAACTTCAACGAAACTTACTTTCTTTGATTTGCTTACCCTATCTCCTTCACGAATTTACTTACCATTTGTGTTGAAATAGCATAATACTTATAACTTCCAAATAATCTCATTCCCGAGTTTACGTCGATTATTACGACATACAAAAATACGGGACGTAATATCTCATTTCTAAGCTTTTATCAATTTACTTATGGTGTACTTTCATGTACGAAAATATAGGGTGTAACAGAAGCATCCTCTGACACTTGTCTAAGAAACCCTAGGCATCCTCGCCCTCAGCACCACTGGATGTCAGAGGCTGAAGTCTACCAAGTCTCTCCAACCTGCGTTGATCGTCATCTGGCATGACTGGAATCACAAAATACTGAACTGGGGAAACCGGCTGAGCTGGAACTGCCCCCGGGGTCTGAAACCCCTGAATAACCATCTCAAGTGTACAGTCAGCTGGAGTTTGAGTGCCTCCCCTGGCCTGAGAAGTAGCAGTAGAAGAAGAAATAGCGACCGCATGTGCAAGACTGGTGCACACATTTAAAATCTGAGCCAGAGTCTCCTAAAGACCCGGGATCACAATAGGCACTGCTAGTGCCTAAGCCGGTCCCGCTGGAACATCTGCGATGGGGACCTAATCCTGAAATGTAGGTGGATCCACGAGTACTACCCCGACTGTCGTACGGGCTTCACCCCTACCCCTACCACGGCCTTGTTCGGGGCCTCGACCTCTCGCTGGTCTAGCTGGTGTATGGTAACCCTGATCGGTAGCACGTGTCCTCATCATCTATGAGAGAATGAAACAATAGAACTCTATGTTCCAGAATCAATAGATTCGCGCGACAAGAATTCAAGAAATGTGAGATTTTTCCTAAAGGTTTTGCAGCCTCTTGAATATAAGTACAGACGTCTCCGTACCGATTCGCAAGACTCTACTGAACCTGCTTATGACCGGTGAGTCCTATGTAACCTAGGTGCTGATACCAACTTGTCACGGCCCCAAATCCTAAGCCGGTCGTGATGGCGCCTATCATGATACTAGGCTATCCCAATCTACCGCGAAATAACATAAAGACTTTCCATTAAATTTAAATTTGTTCGATATTCCATAAGACCCTTCCAGTTTAACAGTTTAAAGCAACAAAATGAATAAAATAGTTTATACACTACCCCAAAACCTGGAGTCAACCGTCATGAGCATCTATAAATAATACAAAGTACTACTACTTCCTTACTACAACCAGTTCTAGGAAATGATATCAAATAACAGGATAAGAAGGGAGAGAGGGCATGCTGAGGACGCCAAATAGCTACCTCAGAATCCCGAACAAAGCTTCAAGAGAATGCAAAAAAACCTAGCGCTCAGACCCAGCACATGAATCTGCACACAAGGTGCAGGGAGTAATGTGAGTACCCCAACTCAGTAGTAATGAAGGTAAATAATGTCTAAGGCAACAAAACACGTAAAAACAGTCATAAATACACAGAAAATGAACTCTTTCTTTCAGAAAAACACAGATACGATGCCTTATAACATTTAAAAGTCAATCTCAGTAAAATATCATTTGAAAATGTGCCTTTTCACAAATCTCATAGAAATCAAAATGATTCCGTATATAAAATCGACGGAGCTCATAATAGTCTTCCAGATGGAAACATGTATCATAAATTGCTCCCGGGCATATCATCACTCAGCATTACTCACTCAGCATGTCTCACAACCACTCAGCAACAGCCCCTCGGGCTACCACACAATCACTCATGCCTCCCACATCACTCGTCTCTCGGCACTCGGCACTCGCATTCAGTAGGTACCTGCGCTCACTGGGGTGTACAGACTCCGGAGGGGCTCCTACAGACCAAACGCTAATATCAAGCCATCTCGTGGAATAATCACTCAGGCTCTCGGCCTCTCACGTTCATAAACAGTGCAACATGCTGCGGCGCGCAGCCCGATCCCATAATATCCTCACAACATAGGCGCTCGGCCTCACTCAGTCAGAAATCTCTCAAAGCCACTCGGGATATCAAATAAACGGGGTACTCGATCCAAAATATCATTTTATATCACAAAAGTAGTGTAAATGAGACTGAGTTTCGAAATCAGTTAAACAGGAGATGCCTATAAGTCAACTCCCGATTGACTTTTCCAACTATAAAATCAATTTAAGAGACTAAGAGCCTCAATTCTCACCACGACCACTACGAACCCGAACCAACCGACTCAACACAATATAATTAGGCTAAGCAACACACGAAAGAAGAAACAAGGAAAACAGGGCTAAATCTTACGGAACAACCGACCAGGTCATTACATTTATGTATTTGCAAATTAAAAATACATATTAAGTTGACCCGAATAAACTCAAAAAAATCGAATAAATATTTCGAAAAAATTTCATATTAGTCATTACTCATTACAAAATATACATTAAAATAAATTATGGCACCCGCCACCTTCAAATCCTAGATCTGCCTCTGCGTGTCGCTCCCTTATGTAATCACTACACATAGCATATTTTATCCTATACAGAGGGTAAAACGTTCCCTACCAAGAGATACTCAATTTTTCATGTTAGAACTTGAAATTTCAAATAAAAAATGGAAGGATCACATCAATCTCATCGTGTCCCTTTTGGTCTTTAAGCACAACAATTTATTGCTTCTTGCCCGTACGGAGTTGAAATGGGACTGTTAGCTTCATTCGCCAAGTGGAAACCTCTGTTCTTTCACTAATTGAATTGAATATGAGCAGGCGAGCTAGAATCTTTGAAAAGCACATTTATAACAGATTAATTACTTATAATAAACTTCTTGTATATTATTAGCAACACTTCCAGAAGTAGATTAATTGGTTCACGTACTGGTACATGTATCAGCCTTGTTTGAGCATTTTCTAGAATTTATTATTATTTGTTTACAACTACAAGAATCCTTTGATGCTCTAGGCCAGTGGATTAGTTCATTTTGGGTTCTTGGTCTGTCGAATTTACTTTGACAAGATAAGCCCAACAAGTTTTATGGATATGAGAAGGCCCAAAAAGTTTCATCTTCAATTAACCCTCAATAACTCAGGTAGATTTTACTCTATAGAGCAGAAAAAACAAGCTCTGATGATTAAATTACTTTTTTACCTTGTTGGGTAGAAGGTAGTATTTTTAGCTCTCTTTGCTTGAGCTAGGGGAAAGCATCTCAGTATGTTCAGTGTTCACACCACAAAATTGACATAATCAAATTATTTGTTACGTCTTCATATTGTCTTTCATATTATTTTAATTATATAATTTTTATTTGAAATAGTAAAAAAGCTGGTAATGGAAATAAAAGATGAAGTACCAATGAAAGATCACGTGCTTTCAAGTAGTATCATATTTTTTCCTCAACGCGCTTCCAAGTATCATCGTTGCTAATTCTAATAGCATGTTTGGTCAAGCTTCTTTTGAGACAAAAATGCTTTTTTGTCAAAAAAAAAATTTTAAAATTAAAGTGTTTGATCAAGCTTTTGAAAGGAAAAAAAGTGCTTTTGAGGAGAAGCTGAAGTAGTTTTGGAGAAGCAAAAAAAGTAGTTTCTCTTCAAAAGCAGTTTTAAGAAAAATACACTTATAAGCAATTTTTTGAAGTTTGGCCAAATACTAACTATTGCTCAGAATTGCTTTTCAAATTAATTAACCAAACACAAATTGATTCTCACTAAAAATACTCTTGAGTAAAGAACTTTTGAGAAAAAAGCACTTATCAAAATAAGCTGATTTTTGCAGCTTGGCCAAACGGGCTATAAATCAGATATGTAGCTAGCATTTGGACATAGATTTGATTGATGCTTGAAAAAAGAATTTTTGAAAGTTGAAGTTGTGTTTGGACATGCATTTTATTTGAAGAAAAGTTAAAATTTCGTGAGCGGAAGAAAAAATTTCACTCAAAAACTGTCCTAAATTAGTTTTTGGGAACTAGAAAATTTTTGAATTTTTTTTTCCAAACATAGTTCAAACAATGTTTTCCATATTTAAAATTTAAAAAAAAAAAACCAAAATCTATGTATAAACGGGAAAATATATAAAAAAAAATAACGTCTCAACCTCAAGAGTAATATTGCATTTCCCTAATAAGTTGGGAATAGAGGTAGTTCGTTGCCTACCACGAACACTTTTGATGATGTGTATTTACTAAAGCTCTTTATACTTTCATTGAAAATTATTACTTTTTATGTGTAATTTTTATTTTAATCTATAAGATATATGTATACGGTTAAAATTGGGCCCACCTGATTTTGTTATTTGACCGAGACCAGGAAGTTACATCGAGGGTCGATCTCGTAACGGAACAGACTAAATCGTGAGGACAAGGTACCAAGTTCGGAATCGAGGCACCTGTCGAGATCGAGGCTAATAGCGATCGAAGCTAGATGAGACAGAGCTCGATCAAGGTCGGAGATGGAACAATAACGGAAAGGTGAGATATATGTGACTGGTCGAGGATCATGGCGTAAATCTCAGAACAGATCAAACCAGAAACGGTTAATTAGCCAATCATGGGATTTCCTTCTGTAATTAGAGTTATACCATGAGTATAATTCCTCTACTATATAACGAGGGGTCCTAATCATTTGTAAGACATCATTGACAGACATAAAAGCAATATAATTATCTTTCTCGCTTACATTCTTGTTCATCAGCTTGTTATATTTTTAAATTGTTCTTGCACCAATCAGTTCGAGGGTACTCTAACTCGAGGGCAGAGTTCCATTCAAACACTGGTTTACTTTATTTTGCTGTTGATTACTATTATTAATCTTCATATTTTTCAGTTAGTTTTAAGTGAAATCATGTATCCTTAAAACTACATTATAAGTTTAATTGTTATCCAATTTTAAGGGTAAACAGTTTGGCGCCCACCGTGGGGCTAAGGATAATAGAGATTGCTTAATACTGATTCCAATAACACACACTACTTTACGCTTATTTCTTGTAAGTATTTTTATTTTCAGGATAAAACATGTCAAACTCACAAACAACACCCACACATGGTGACAACGGTCTCGTATTTCACGGGGAAAACAACAATATAGTTGTTGATAACCAATTTTTTCCCACAATATTTTAAAATTGCATATATACCTTCAAAAATATGCTTTCATAGCAATTGGTATTTTTCTAGAATTTTTCCATATTTTTATTAATTAATTTTAATTTATCCAGTATTTTATTTCTAATAAATAATTATAAATTTGCATTACAAATAATTTCAAAAGCATTTCTTGATTTAATTTATTATTTAGATCCTACTAAGACCAAATTATTTCACAATCAGCCAAATTGGCACATTTTGGCTATAATTACAATTATAGCCCAATCATATGTTTTATACTACTTTTTATCTAGTAATTGACCATTTGTATTTTTAAATACCAAGTAATCATTTTAATTTATTTTCTAAGCATGAATTTCATTTTTTTTACAATTATCATCTCTTTTATAAATTATTTTTAGTTAATTTAATTGGGTATTTTAAACTAGCCACCTTTATTTTGATTTCCAGCCTAAATTAATTTGATCCCCAATCCAATAATGACCCAAATATCCCAGGCCCAATGCCTTATCCTACCCGACCCAATCCCTAACTTAATCATGGATGTTTATCAAAATTGATCGGTCCAAATCCCCCTTACCTAAAATAAACCCTAATGACTACCCTCCCCCTCTCTCATTTCCCTCACTCACTCAGCCGTCGCTCAACTCTCTCTTCTCTCTAAAACGCGCCACCTGCTGATCCTGTTTCCTCCCTTCTCTGGCCGTCTCTTTGCCGGAATCTATGGTGGTCTCACCACCTACCAGCCTTATGGCTCCCCCCCCCCCCTTGAACGTGTGTCNGCCATTTTTTCGGCCACCCATGGTCGTTCGAGTAAGATCTACCACTTTCCGGCTAAAACCGGTAATATCTTTGAGTTTTCTTCTTCCTTTATGGGTTCTTTTGGAAATCCTAACTTTGAACTCTCCGATTTCTTTAGATCTGTAACAGATCTGTGTATGAGTTTTTTACATATTTTCTTCAAAGATCTTCTCGTTTCCTAAAACGATTCTTCACTTTTCAAAACTAGGGTTTCAAGATCCTTTTTAAAAACAGTTATTTTCCTAATTTCCTAGCATTATCTTGTGAATTTTACCATGTTTAAACACCATCTGAGTTTTTTCCTTTGTTTGATTCCTCTGTTGTTAAAAGCCCCAAATTTCTGGGTTCAATATGTGAGTCCGAGTTTATTTTGCAGTATTGTTTACCTGTTCTAGCATGCTAGTGTACGTTCATGTATATTCTATGTGTTCTTGTGATTTCTTGCTCTATAATTATTGTTAGGGTTTCTGATTCTTTGTCACTTATTCCTAAACCATGCTTGTCTAACTGGTTCCTTTAATTACCTACTATTTTCTAGGATGAATCCTTAATTTCATGATTAGGGTTTTTGATTTTTGCTTGGCATATGATATTCTGTTCAAATCGAACTATTTTAGCATTTTGAATCTCAGAATAAGTATGTTTAGTGCTTTATTGATTTTTCACATCATACTCTTTACTGATTTTCGAGTATTTCCCTAAAATTGTGATATTTTACTTTGAGTAATACTGATTGCCTCACTTTGAGTATTTCCTTATTTGTGTGATATTTTCCTTAATTGATACTGATTCCCTGTGATTGGAACCTCATTCGAGGCATCTCTTACTAATTTCCAGTATTAAACTATATCCTGTCTTATTTATGAGAATAAACCTATTATCAAATTAATTTTTATACGCTTTCCTTAGTTGGTATATTCTCTATTTAGTCCTAATCGCGTGCTCTATTCCTTACTACCCTTTATATGGTAAAATCAATTTTCAATTGATTCCCTTCCTTGTTTATCAATGTTGGTATCCGTTTGGACTATGACTCTTTGATTAAAGGGGATATTGTATTGATGGGATTCTAATTGTAATTACTTCTATAATTATGCTAAACTAGTACTTGCTACCATATTCTCTGCCTATTTTTAAAACTATATATACTCTACTCTCTCATTAGCACAGGACACGAACAAAAATATTGTTCTGAACTCTCTTACACACACACACATATTCTCTCTTGTTATTCTTGCAGGTTATTTGCTATTATCAGTCGGCTGCAAGCCAAGACTGAGTATTATACACTCTATTGCTCTTCACTCTGCACGTATTCTCCTTTTACTGGTATGTTTTCAGTTTAACTTAAAGCTTCAAAACAACATGTTTCTTTTGGTATTCCTTCTATTTCTACTATGCTTTTACTTATGGTTCTGTTGTGTACCCTGTAATTAGCATGTCTACTTTCACTTTACTAGTATAATTGTTAAGTTGTTATATCCTCCCTTAGATTCAGCGTGTTATCTCCCCTAGCACCCCCTTCAATCTGATTCTGTTAGTTTCTGGCCTAAACCTTTTTATGAAGAAATTGTTTCTATGGTTATTAAGTGTTGTAATATTGTAGTACTTCTCTGGTACTAACTTGTATGAAAATCTATACCTATGTGTGTCATACTTGTCCCCTACCCCTCAGTCCCTACTTGTGAGTGTTAAACTGATTTGGTTCTTGTTTCTTGCCTATGTGTGTAAACTAATCTATACATATGTGTGTATTGTTCTGATCCGGAGACTCTGATTGTCTTACGCTCTCCCCTTTCAAACTGTTTTCACTGAATAACACTCTTATATTGTTCTTTAAAACTTATTTCAAACAAGTTGTTTTCCTACTTGATCTTTTCAAAGCTATATCAAGCACTCTTACTATACTCTTAGACATTAGGTTCTGCCCTCTTGTGTGAGCATTGCCTTGGGACCCTTGAGCTCCCTCTGAACTTTGACACACAAGAGTTGGCCTTTCCACACTACACTTACTCCATCTTGGCTATGAAATCTGGGTGTGAGCACTGCCCGGGATCCCTTAAGATCCTTAGGGAACTCTGACACACCTGGATCATGTGAAAGGTTGTGAAAAGAATGGCAATGAGGCATTCTGGAGATTCTGGGCCTATCATTAGGCTCCTTATAGTATAACTTCTTTTTTTCATTATTCAGTTATGTAATTCATGCAAATGGGCTGTAATAATTATTGTAAACAACTCTTTAGGGATGGATAGTGAAAAGGGAGGGATAAATATGCATGCTATAACTATTAAAGGGTAGAAGCCATGCTATTAGATTTTATTCCCTATTTGCGCAATAGAAACCATGCTTAGGACTCATATGTGAAAGATCATTCATTAGAGACCATGTTCCCTAGGTCTTACACTTACTGTTTTTAGCATCTATTGGCATCTCATTTCAAAAGTCCTGTGCTAATAACCAGTACTTTACAATCATGCTCTACGCTGCCATGTACACTTAGAGATCCTGTTTAGGATAAACAACACTAATAAACCTTTCATGTTTACATCTCCTGAACCATGTTTAAACAATGCGATATTTGTGCCTTTAGAGATCATGTTTAGGCTTCTGATTCTGCATTATTCTACATCTCTGTGCACTAGATACCATGTCCTTAGGATTGCATCTTACTCGCTTAAATACACCTACTAATGCATGAAAATGAATAAAACAACTTCACTCAATTCTCGCAATCAACTGGTAATAATTCTGTGTTCTGAACAACCTAGAATAGCATGTGTAGGTAATAATTTGCAATAGTCCCTCTAACAATTCAGATAATTAGTATACACTATCCCCGCCTAGGCAAGCCTTAGGTGATTAAATTGCTAAAATTGGAAACCTGTCTCTTTGTTATTATCATTTAGATACCATGTGTTAGGATCTAAATCAAAAGACCTTAACTGTGTATAAGTCATGTTGTTTATGTGTACTATGTGTTGAGGTATACTTGAGCCCTTTAATTGCTTTCCATGTTCTTCCCTTATGTGTTGTACTACCTTTTTTGTTATCTGTCGCCCTAGAATTTTTACCTTTAAAACCTGAGGGTCTGCCTAGCACCTCCCTTTAGGATAGGAGTCCTAATTTCCTCCGGGACTAATAGGAAGGGACGGGTAACAGCATGCAATAGAGGTCGAGACCAATACTCGATTTAGTTACTATCACGGGGTGTAAAAGGGTAGAATATGGATATGATGACTTGTGAGCTAATACCACGTGTAGCCCTCTTTGAGGAATGATTACCAGGTATTGCATTGATGTGATCCATATTATTATAAACCTAGGATACCTTTTATATGCTTAGATTGTAATCCTTTCAAAATCTAACCTTCTTTACTATTTTCAAACATATGCATGCTTAAGACTTAAATCCCCTCTTATTTGAGCCTTTATTTGTTTGTTTGCTAAGCCAAAATTCACAAAAGTTGTTTGGCCGGGAACCACACTTGTGGATCCTGAGGGGTGCCTATCACCTTCCCCTTAGGATAATTCCAGGCCCTTACCCTATCTCTGGTTAACAACGTAGTTGTAAATGAACCCTTTTGGTGTCCTAACGCACCTTTAAAAATCGTTAGGTGGCGACTCTAAAAAAAAACAAACCCCTTTCCTTTTGGGAAAGGGTTGTCTCAACCGAATGTCATAAACCCGATATCCGCAAGGAAAGAGGGGGTGCGACAGCATGGCGACTCTGTTGGGGACTTTCAGGCTTTTACCATTTTCAAATTGCTCTGTGAATTTGCACCTCTTCCCATTTCGCTTATGTGCAATTACTTGTCTATTTCTTTAAGCATCTATATTTTTTTTCTTCAAAAGTAACTGACATGTTTTTTCTGTTTCCTTCGTTTGTAACAACTTTTAAATTATAAACTGCTCTATTTACTGCTTTCCTAACGTGCAAATACATGACAACATATTTGTAATGCTTATTTATTATTGCATAATCATGCTCAATATTCATACACCACTCGTGCCAAACAAAATATTATAGCAACGCTTGATGAGTGGTTGCGCTCTTCTTATATTATTAGCCACTAAATTCGGAAAGGCTTATTTGCGGTAAAACTAGTCGATCAGCGGTGCAGTCGGTGGTTCTGTGCCTTTCCCCCTTGAGTTGTCCAAAAGTCCATTGGATTTCCCTAAACCCAAATGGACATTATCACGTTCTGTGCATTTATTTGGAGAACTAAATGCTTTATGCTAATTGTTGATGTTAAATAGTCGAGTCTGGTGAGGGTAAGGGCCTAACCTTGTTTGCCTTGCAGAAAAATGAGGCACGAAGTCCCCAAATTCGGCATGGTCTCCAATATCCATCCAATATTGCTAAGTTGGTGGGAAGATTTACATTCTAGTGACAAAACTCTCGTCAGAAAATACTTGGGCAATCTACCATCTCTCCTATAAATCCAACCAAACAACATGATAATAGAGGTTGCTACCCTGTTCTAGGATTGTGAAAGGTCTGTGTTCCGCTTTGGGGACATTAAAATGAAACCTTTGCTGGAGGAAATAGGAGGACTGGCTGGCCTAGTATGAGAAACCCCGGGGTTGCCAATGCCTGAGAACCACACAGGCAAAGGTTTCCTCAAAATGATGGGTCTGAAGAAGAATGCAGACCTGGTATGCTTAAAGAAGTCATACATCCCTTTTGACTACTTGTACGAAAGGTACCGTCACATCAAATCATACCGTACCTACCACGACGAGTTTTCCATCACATCCTTGGGACATATCCATCGTAGAGTATTCGTCTTCATATTTTTCTTCTTGGGTCTGATTGTGTTTCCAATAAAGAAGGAGAGAATCCACACTAGACTGGCCATGGTAACCAAGACACTAATGGAAGGAATTGGTGGGAAAAAATTTAGCATTGTGCCCATGATCATTGCAGACATATATTGAGCCTTGGAAAAGTGTCAACGAGGGGCAAGACAATTCGAAGGCTGCAATCTACTACTTCGGCTTTGGCTCATAGAACATCTTCAAAAGGGCGAATACCGACAAGAAATTCATCGAAGAGTTTGGGATGACCACATCGCTTTCCACCATCCAAAGCGAATGAATTACATCCCCGACATGTTTTCTCAGCCCGAGAACGCCAAAGGATGGGTCGAGCTCTTTGATAATCTGACTGAAGAACAGGTACAGTGGATGTTCGAGTGGTTTCTGACAGAGGAGTTCATCGCCCGTTCCAGAGATGCACTGTTCCTAATACTAATTGGTCTAAGAGAAACATACCCTTATGTCCCTCTTCGAGTTATGAGGCAAGCGGGTATGAAGCAAGTCATACCCAGGGTCGACAAGATGATCCATCTTCGAGTTGACTTCCAAAATGACGATAGTCCTCACAATTGTCAAGCCCAGCACATGTGGCACTGCAATATTGTAATGGAGAAGGACAGCATCGATCCAGACAGATATCATGCCGGTTGTACCCCTTTCTATCCTGGTTGGTTGGCAGAACATTAGGGTGGTCTGAGCGATCCAGGGTTCGTTCAAGGCCACAGGGTTATAGATGAAAAGGTTGAGGCACAAGTCAAATACAACCAGCTGCGCAAGAGGATCCGTGAGTGTGAGGATGAGCACCGTGAAATACATGAGTCTAGCAAGAAACTGATCGAGGAATGGAAATATATGGCTATCAGCACCAACAAAAGGTTAGGGTATTTGGAGCGAGGCATAGTGGAGCTGGAGGAAAATTTTCTCAAAAGGATTGAAAACTGTCAAAAGGCTGAAGGGACCGAAGGAGGACATCTAGACAGAGCATACCTGTTGCTGGGACTTCGCGAGTTGGGGAAACTGTACGAGGGAAGCAAGAATGACGAGTCTGGGGAAGGTCCTTCTGAGACCAAGTAGATAGGAATGTCTTTCTTTTACTTTATCAATGTAATAAAGCCAATGGCCATTAGTGACCTTTACTTCCTATTTATTTAGTGTTGTTTTGGGATTCGTCTATTTTCTTATCAATAAAATGAGGCACTTAGCATCTTAAGTTCTCCAAATCAATTTGTTGCTAGGCCTACTTCGGGCACAAAAGAGGTCCCCAAATTAGGACGAGCTTTACATTCCTGCACTATGTGTTTAAATACCGCAATACTTTTCATAATCCTCACTGACTTGGATACCTTTTGTTTTTGTTTTCCTCTTTCTTTCTTTATTTATTTATTCCCCTCCCCAAAGGTTAGTTCGTGCACTCTGGCATCATCATCCTATATTACAAGATCCAGGGGCCCTCCACCCTCTCCTCCTCTTAGTCCTCCCAAAGGAAAGAACAAAGGCAAAAAGAAAATGGAAGATTCAGGCAACAGCAGAAATGAGAATATGGTTGAACGGGAAGAGGCCACTGATGGACAGGGTATTTGGATTCAGAATGAAACTGTGTCGCAGTTGGAACGGAAGTTGTCAAAGTTTCAAGAAGAGCTTGATCAAGTTCGAAATCTGGAAAACCTGTCATTCTCCCTCAATGTCCCAGATCCAGAATCCTACACCTCCTCAAAACATCCCAAAGTAGCAAAATCATCTCACAGTTCATCATCACACCACCCCACCAAAAAACCAATCTCTTCCAGCACAATGTAATGCCTAACATACTCCAAATAACACTCCACTGCTTATCCCAGAACCTCAGAACTCCACAAATGACCATTTCCAGACTCATGCGCCAGGCCACCAAAATAATCCCATCTACGTGGAGACTATGCCACACTCCACTACCATATCACATACACACCTGAGTCTGACGAAAAGGACATGTTTATCAAGAACTTGGCCGAGGAACTTAGGAAGTTGACCATCCAGGTTCAAGGCGTCGAGGGAACCAAGGGAGTCGAAGGGTTGAACTGTGAAGACCTCTGCATACAGCCCGATGTCGAACTGCCCGAGGGATATAAACCTCCTAAGTTTGAAATGTTTGATGGTACAGGTGATCTAAGGGTCCATCTGAGAACTTATTGTGACAAGCTGGTTGGAGTAGGGAAGGATGAAAGGATCCGCATGAACCTGTTCATGGGAAGCTTGAAAGGAGATGCGTTGTCTTGGTACATCAGCCAAGATCCCAAGAAATGGTCGAATTGGGTGAGCATGGCATCTGACTTTATGGACGGATTCAGGTTCAACATAGAGAACGCTCCAGACGTGTTCTATATTCAGAATTTGAAAAACAAGCCCACGGAGACATTTCACGAGTACGATACTCATTGGAGGTCCGAAGCTACCAAGGTCAGACCCGCCTTAGAAGAGGAGCATATGAACAAGTTCTTTGTCAGGGCCTAGGACCCGCAGTACTATGAACGGTTGATGATGATTAAGAACCACAAGTTCTCCGACATTATCAAATTAGGTGAACGGATTGAAGAAGGTATCAAGAGCGATATGGTCACAAATTTTGAAGCCTTGCAAGCTACAAACAAGACTGTGCAGTCTGGTGATGTGTCTAAGAAAAGAGACGCAGGAGCCGTGATGGTTGCACAAAGAACCAAATCCCCACTCAAATACAAAACTTACCCAACACCTCCACTCACATATCAACCAACCCCAAATTACCAAGCACTCTCACCCTCATACCAAGATCCACCACCCACTTATCAATCACCTCCACCACAAACTTATCAATCACCTCCACCACCGACATATCAACCTGCTTCACCAAGATACTCACAACCCGCTCCTGTCTACCACACTTACAATTCTCAACCATCCCATTACCAATCACCCCTACTCGTCAAAACTTCCTTAGACCTCGTCCTAATTTTGATCGCAGATCTCCAAAATAGTATACCTCTGATGCTGAACCCATCGACCAGCTGTATGAGAAGATCAAAGCTACTGGTTATGTCATCCCCATCCCTTCTGCAACCCCTGAGAATCCTTCTCAATGGGTCATCCCAAACAAGTCTTGTGCATACCACTCCGGCATGAAGGGACACACCATCGATGAATGCCACTCTTTAAAGGACGAGATACAATCCCTGATTGACAACAAGGTCATCGTGGCAAAGGAATCTGCTCCAAATGTCCGCAATAATCCTCTTCCGGACCATAAGGGTGGAGGCATCCACTTGATTGAAATTGAAGATGATTGGGACCCTGAGGGAACAATTGGGTTGATCGTAGAAGGCGATGACCCAAAGAAACCTGCAGTCACTCTCAACCCGATCATAGTCCAGATTCAACCGTCTGAGGATGTTGAGGTAAATATGTCCATGCCTCTTGATTTTGAAGCAGCGTCACCTGCAAAGACACCATTATCGATTGAAGTTGAGTTTGTGTCTCCGGCAAATGCACCCGCACCATTTGAGGTTGCAGTCTTGCCACCCAAGGCACATATTCCACTTCAAGTAAGGATAGCCGCAACAATTCCAGTGGCGATGTCGACCACGCCACCCTTCTATACAAATGTTGTACCATGGGACTATACAGCCGAGTCGAGAAGGAACGGCAAAGTCAAGACTGAAGAAGTTATTCCAGCGCAGGGTATGACAAGAACTGGTAGAGTCTATACCCCTGAACATCTGGCTGAATCCAGCATACATGCTTCCAATCGGCCTCCCATTATCGAGACAGGTCCGGACGACCTTTGGAGGAAAGTACAGGCCAAGGAGTATTTCGGTCATCGACCAGCTGAACCCCAGAGCAAATATCCATCATCTCGTTGCTGCAGAATTTCGAGGCGCACATGAATGCTTTATTGAAGGTGTTGAACGAAGCCTATATTCTAAACAACATCACTAGTGGAGAAATGGCTAATATGGTGGGCCAAATGTTGGAGAGTCATAAGATCACTTTCCACGAGGACGAGTTGCCGCCTGAGGGGCTGGGTCACAACAAAGCACTGCACATCACTATGCAATGCGAAGATTATTTCATCACCAGAATCCTAATTGATGGGGGATCCAGTCTTAACATCTGTCCACTGATAACACTCAAGAAATTGGGTAAAAGGCTACATGAGATAAAGTATGGAGCGATCAACGTGAAAGCCTTCGATGGATCTCAGAGGTCCACCATTGGTGAGATCAGCCTATGCCTGCAAATGGGGCCAACCTGGTTCGAGGTGTTCCAAGTGATAGATGTGTCAACGTCCTACAATCTTTTATTGGGACGACCTTAGATCCATGCTACTGGGGCCGTAGCATCAACTCTACATCAGGCAGTGAAGTTCGAGTGGAACCACCAAGAGGTGATTATTCATGGTGACGGTAACAACCCTATTTACAGTCGCCAGACTATCACAGTGATTGAAGGAAGAAGGAAGCCAGGTGGAGAAACTTACCACCACATTGAACGGGTCAACACTATCGACAAAGACAAATGGTGGGATAGCAAGATCGCAAGTATGATGAATTGGAGAGGGTACGAACCACGTAAAAGGCTCGACAAGAACCTTCAGGGAATCTCCAAACCTATCAAACTCAAGAAGCACGACACCACTTTCGGTTTGGGATATGAATACACTTGGGAAGAATTCAAAAACTGGTCGCCACCATGGTGCGGTCCTTATTACCCTTTAGAGCAACCAATACCGCATCTTGAGCAGACCTTCCAACAGGCCGACGTTATTTATGGATCAGACGAAGAAGAAGCACTTGCAGCAATGAGGAACTTGTTTATGGAGGACAGTGATATGGACTGTTGTGTTATTCTCGAAGAGGAGGGGGAGGAAGGCCCTTCCATACAGGCTGTGAACAGAGGGACGTACCTCAAGAATTAGACTGTCAGGATAACCAAAGCCCGACGAGCCTCGGGGTAGTAAGGCTAAAACGAGCGATATTCATTGTTTTTCTTTACAAAATGATTTCATTTTTCGCATTTTAATTCCTGCAATAAGATCTTCAATGTTCAAAACAATCGTTTAATTTATCAAAATCATTTTTAAATTTTTCTTATGAATCAATATTTATTGCTATCATTTTTTCTCTCATTACTTTACCCATACAGCATTACTATTACCTGTCTTGATGAACCGATGAATGTGACATGCAACGAGACAACGCAACGAACGGACGTGGATTCAGACAAAGATGACATACCTGACGAGATTGTCAAAGAAGTTGAGAATTTTGAGAACAGACCTAAGTCCAACCTGGACGAAATTGAAATCATCAACCTGAGAGATTTAGAAAACATCAAGGAAACATAAATCAGCATTCATTTGCCGTCGTCAGAAAAGAAAGAATACGCAAAATTTCTAAAGGAGTATGAGGACATATTCACCTGGTTGTACGACGACATGGCTGGTCTAAGTACGTCTATTGTGGCTCACTAATTGCCAACCAATCCAATGTGTCCACCGGTAAAATAAAAGCTCAGATAGTTCAAACCCGATATGAGTTTGAAAATCAAAGAAGAAGTCACCAAGCAGATCAACACCAAGGTTCTCATGGTAGTTGAGTACCCGACATGGTTAGCCAACATTGTTCCAGTACCAAAGAAGGATGGGAAGGTCAGATTCTGTGTCGACTACCGGGATCTCAACCGGGCTAGTCCGAAAGACGACTTCCCTTTGCCAAATATACATATCCTGGTTGACAATTGCGCCAAGCATGAACTACAATCATTCATGGATTGCTTCGCTGGTTATCATCAGATATGGATGGATGAGGAAGATGCTGAGAAAATGGATTTCATTACGCCGTGGGGAGTGTAGTATTACAAGATGATTCCATTCGGCCTGAAGAATGCAGGGGCCACCTATATGAGGGCTATGACCACCATCTTCCACGACATGATTCACAAGGATATCGAGGTATACGTGGATGATGTTATTATCAAGTCTAGGAAAGACACTGACCACATGGAAGATTTAAGGAAGTTCTTCAAAAGGTTGCGGAAATATAATCTGAAGCTGAACCCCGCGAAGTGTGCATTCGGGGTTCCTGCTGGAAAGTTGCTCAGGTTCATTGTCAGCCGCCGAGGGATAAAATTGGATCCGTCAAAGGCCAAAGCCATTCAAGAACTACCACCGCCAAGGAACAAGAAAGATGTGATGAGTTTCTTGGGGAGATTTAAATACATCAGCCAATTCATAGCACAGTCTACAGTTATTTGTGAGCCCATCTTCAAGATGATGAAGAAGGACGCTGCAACAAAGTGGATCGATGATTGTCAAAAGGCTTTCGACAAAATCAAGGCATACCTGTCAACACCACCAGTCTTGGTACCGCCTGAGCTAGGTAAACCTTTGTTACTCTACCTTACAGTGTTAGATGGAGCTTACGGTTGCGTTCTGGGGTAGCACGATGAAACGGGAAGAAAGGAGCAAGCCATTTATTATCTCAGCAAGAAGTTCACTCTGTACGAGGACAAATATTCTCTATTGGAACGCATTTGTTGTGCTTTGACTTGGGTAGCTCAAAATCTGAGGCATTACTTTTGTGCCTACACAACGTATCTCATATCGAGAATGGATTCATTGAAGTACATATTTCAGAAGCCCATGCCCACTGGCAAGCTAGCCAAGTGGCAAATCCTGTTGAGTGAGTTCGATATTATCTATGTGACTCAGAAAGCAGTCAAGGGACAAGCACTGGCAGACCATCTTGCTGAGAACCCTGTAGATGGAAAATATGAACCTCTGAAAATGTATTTTACTGATGAAGAGGTATCATTCATAGGAGAAGACATTGCAGAATCCTATGACGGTTGGAGAATGTTCTTTGATGGAGCAGCGAACTTCAAGGGAATTGGCATTGGAGAAGTCCTAATATCAGAAACCAGTCAGCATTATCCGGTATCTGCCAAACTCAGATTCCCCTGCACCACCAATATGGCAGAGTATGAAGCATGTATCTTAGGGCTCAACATAGCCATTGACATGAACGTCCAGGAGCTGTTAGTGATAAGTGACTCAAATTTGCTGGTACATCAGGTACAAGGAGAGTGGGCTACCAAGAATTCCAAGATACTTCTATATCTGCACCACGTACAGGAATTAAGAAAGAGCTTCACGAAGATATAATTTCGGCATGTCCCCAGAATCCAGAATAAGTTCATCGATGCATTGGCTACTTTGTCCTCAATGATCCAACACCCGGACAAGAATTTCATTGATCCTATTCCCGTAAAGATCCATAATCAGCCAGCCTATTGTGCCCATGTCGAAGAGGAAGCAGACGGAAATCCTTGGTTTCATGACATCAAGGAGTATTTGGCAAAAGGAGATTACCCAGAGCTTGCAAATCCCACTCAGAAACACACACTTCGAAGATTATCCAACAACTTCTTTCACAGCGGAGGAATCCTATATAGGAGGACTCCCGATTTGGGATTATTACGTTGTGTCGACGCAAAGGAAGCATCCAAGCTTCTAGAGGAGATTCATGCTGGGACCTGTGGCCCGCATATGAACGGTTTTGTTCTCGCAAAGAAGATACTCCGAGCTGGTTACTTTTTAATGACTATGGAAACAGACTGGAACCAGTATGTCTGGAAATGCCACCGTTGTCATATACACGCAGATATGATAAAGATACCTCCAAATAAGCTCAACGCAACAAGCTCACCATGGTCGTTCGCCGCCTGGGGCATGGACGTTATTGGACCAATCGAGCCTGCCACCTCCAACGGACACAGGTTCATTCTAGTAGCCATCGACTATTTCACCAAATGGGTCGAAGCAGCATCCTACAAAGCAGTGACTAAGAAAGTCGTGGCAGACTTTGTCCGCGACCGTATTGTTTGTCGATTCGGGATTCCTGAGTCAATCATCACCGACAATGGTTCCAATCTCAACAGTGACTTGATGAAAGCTATGTGCGAGGCTTTTAAGATCAAACACAAGAATTCCACAGCTTACAGACCTCAGATGAATGGAGCTGTAGAAGCCGCCAACAAAAACATCAAGAAGATACTAAGAAAGATGATAGAAAGGCACAAGCAGTGGCACGAGAAATTATCATTGCCTTATTGGGATATCGCACTACAGTTCGCACCTCAACAGGGGAAACTCCCTATATGCTAGTTTATGATACTGAGGTTGTTATTTCTGCCGAAGTTGAGATTCCATCTCTAAGAATTATACAAGAAGTTGAGCTCAGCGACGCAGAATGGGTAAAGAGACGTTATGAGCAACTAGCCCTCATAGACGGAAAGAGAATGAATGCAGTCTGTNTGAGCCTTCAACAAAAGAGTCAAGCCTAGACAGTTCACATCGGGGTAGCTAGTGCTGAAGAAGATCTTTCCACATCAAGACGAAGCCAAAGGGAAGTTCTCTCCCAACTGGCAGGGTCCGTACATGGTTCACCGGGTACTGACAGGAGGAGCACTTATACTCGCAGAAATGGACGGAGAAGTCTGGCCAAAGCCAATCAATTCAGATGCAGTCAAACGCTACTATGTGTAATCTTTATGCTTTCTCAATGATATAAATTGAACTACGCCTGACCTGATTCCCATTTAAGAGGGGATACGTAGGCAGCCTTATGGGTTCGGTCATAATTCAATAAAAATTTCATTTTCCCCCGCAATTGGAAACTTGGCAGAATTTTGAGGAGGAACCTCAAAATTTTGAAGCAAGTTCAGCCAATCGCCGCACGAGCAACGGCCAGAAGCATTCATCCATCTAATAGGGGCAGAATTTTGAAGAGGACCCTCAAAATTCCGTAGCAGGAGAGGTTGCAATGTCCCGAGCCGTGTCACAGTTGTCGGTTCATCCCAAAATTATTTTTTTAATTATACATTATGCTTTTACAAAATCATGCATGATTTTTTTTTAAACAGCTTTGTTTAGCAACGATACCCCAATAATACAGACAGTATCATCAGATCGAGCCCAGCAAGTCAAGAAAAGCCAGCGGGGATACGAAGTTACCTCCCTCCCCCCCTCCCCTCCCCCCCTCCCCGTTTATAGAACTCACGATCTTTCTTTGGTTGCAGGCACTAAGGTTGCAAAATCCCTAAA
>MDKI01080030.1:0-14010 GCA_005239505.1 Nicotiana paniculata
ATAATTCAAAGGATATCACTTGGAAAGTAAACAAAGATTATCAGATTCCCGGTAACGGAACCATTTTTTTTAACCAAAGAATTAGACCATTTGACTAAAGCTTATTTTTAAGATGAATACGGGTTACTGATAATCGAGATAATGGAAAAATGAATAATAGACAATATTACAGAAATAAAAGATCGAAGTTGATTGTATTTCGAGAATCAGATGCCTTTACAAGTTGTGGTCCCCTCTCTTATATAGGGGATTCTTATAACGTACGACTGCTGCTATGTTTACTCATTAATGACTAATTATGACATTAATGAGGCGTTACAAAGGATAACGGTAAATAGGGGTTCAGTTACATAACGTTCAAGTAATCAATTGTGGGTTCGTGAATCTGCCTGTAGCTTTGTCTAGATTCATTATGACCGTGCCTCTCTCCCGTTTTGATCAAATTGGACTTCCCGTGGCTGATAAGTTCGTGGGTTTACTGAACCGTGTCTCTTTGTACCGTACCTCTTCAAAGAGTTATTTCCAGCTGTCGTGTTTTCCCGTGTCCATATGAATAGCTGAGTTGTCAAAAGCTGGCTTACGTGTAAAACTCTTTTTTACCAATACAGTTGCAGTTAAGGGAATAGTCATATAAATCATAATGTAAGACTCACGGGCATGCTTGACTCCAACGAATAGATGTTCCAACTACAACTAGTCGACTATAAGGCTAGATGACACTAATTATAGTCAATTAGGCAAGCTAAAAAAGAAAATATAGCATGATGATAAGAGAAGTAGAATATTCAGTTAAGTCAAGTAAAGTCAAATAGCCAACGAAGGAATCCAAAAGATAAGTGATTCTAATTTAAACAAGAAAGGATGAAATTAACAATCAAGGATTCAAATGTAACAATTACAAATCATACACAGGTATAAGAACCTACGAATCCTAAAAGGCCAATCCATTTGCAAATATGTCCGAGTACACACTCGTCACCTCTCTTACTCGAACTACAATCAACAAGGAAGACTCAATCCTAAGGGGTAGTTCCCCCACACAAGGTTAGGCAAGATACTTACCTCAAAGACGACAACTCGGTACTCAAAAATAGACTTCTCGGGTGGGAAGGCCTCCGGACGGCTCAAAATAAACTAAAACAACTTCAAAATACATATAAAATGTATAAGGAACTATTCCGAATAATAACGTTTCAATCTTTGCAAATTTATAAAAATCAACCCAAAAGTCGACCCCCAGGCCCGTACCTCGGAACCCGACAAATTTTACAAAATTCGATTACCCATTCCGATACGAGTTCAACCATACTAAATTTATCAAATTCCGATACCATTTGGTCCTTCAAAACATGATTTTTCATTTTAGAAATTTTCTTTCAAAACCCACAATTTCCTCAACCCAAAACACAAATTAAATGATGAAAACAAGAACTAATTCATGAAATATATTTAATTCTAGTGGAAGAACACTTACCCATTCGATTTTTGCGAAAAACCCTCAAAGAATCGCCCAAAACCGAGTTCTAGAAGTCAAAATATGCCAAAAATGGTGAAACCCCGATTTTTGGAAGTTTATATTCTGCCCTGTGATTTAAAGCATTACGATCGCGGACACAAGGATGCAATTGCATAAAAGAAAAATGATACTGGCCAAAAGGTACTATGCGATCGCGGAGGGGTGTATGCGATCGCGTATCAGGAGGTGCGACCGCATAGGGTACTACCCAGCCCCCACCCATCTTGCCTAACCCCCTTATGCGATCGCAACTAGGCCTATGCGATCACATAGGGCAACAGTCTCACCCCCCCCCCCCACTAACAATACTATGACATCGCAACTATACCTATGCGATCGCATAGTGTAACACACCAAACATCAGAAAACTCATTTTACACCAGATTTTTCCAAAGTTTTGCACTGCGACACCTACCCAAAAATCACCCGAGCCCTCGGGGCTCAAAACCAAATATGCACACAATCTCAAATACATCCTACGGACTTATTCGTGTAATCAAATCACCAAATTAACATCAAAAACATCGAATTAAACCTCAAAATCAATGACGTATTTCAGGACTTCATAAACTTTCAAATTTCCCATTTTTGATCCGAAACACGTCAAACCAAGTCCGTTTCTTACCAAATTTCACAGATAAAACATAATAACCATATTGAACATGTTTCGGACTCCGGAACTATAATACGGGCCCGATAACATAGGTTTCACATCAAATTTCATTTTCAAAAGCCTTTATATTTTCGGAAAACAATTTTCTTTAAAAAATTCATTTCTCGGACTTGGGACCTCGGAATTCGACTCCGGGCATATGACCAAGTCCCATATTTTCCTATGGACCCTCCGGGACCGTCAAATCACGGGTCCGTGTCCGGGTCTGTTTACCAAAAACATTGACCGAAGTCAACTTTATTAAATTTTCCAATACAAAACTATTATTTTTATCAGTTTTTCACATAAAGGCTACCTGACTACACGCCCGGGATGTGCACGCAAATTGAGGTGAGATAGAAGGAGGTTTTTACGACCTCGGAACAGAGAATTAGCTAGAATATACGGGATGACCTTTTGGGTCCTCACACTAGCTCCTTAGATGATTGTATGTTGATTGAATCCTATCTAGGTTTAATTTTGTATAAATGTTGGTTATAATCTGAGTTTTCCGATTTCTTTACTTGTTGACTGATTTTAGTTGAAATATACATGTTTAAGTATAGTTAAGGCTGTGATTCGATTTACTGATTAAACCCTAAAACTAATTAGTCTAAGTCTCCAAATTTGGTCATTTCCCTGTATGGCTTAACTGAGATATGCTTTCTGCCCTACTTTGAGTTTATTGTTGAATGTTCAGCTCTGCCTGTGATTGAGTGTATTTTTAAGTTTTTTTTTCTTTTGGATGCCACTCCTTGACAATTGTTTCATGTTTAAGACTGTTAGTCCATTTAGGATAAATTATCGATTAATTAGGTGATTAATTGATTCTGAACCAGTAAATGATCATGAATTAATTTAGCTTAATCTTAAACTCAAGGTTAATCTAATTAGGGATAACCTTCTAATGAAACACTTAGGTTAATAACCACTTAAATAATTAACTAATTTCTAATTCCTAGTTAAGGTAATCAGTTAGGTTTAATTAACTAAAAAACAAAGTATAAGATCAATTAACCTAAAACTAAGGAATTAAACTAACTAATCTAAATTAAATAAACTGAAATTAATTAATACTTGACAAATAACCTAACCTTAACCTTAAGTACTAAAAAGTAATAATAAAAACTAAAAGGACTAAAACAAATCAGAAATTTAGAAGTAGGAATCATCTAGAAGGGGTTCATTTGCAATAAAATAAGAGTTATTAGATAAGTTTCTCTGAAAATAGGGTAAAATATAAAAACTTTCTAGAAGGACAGCTGTAAAAATCTGTTAAAAATATTTGCTTATCCCTACAATTTAGGGAGAGCACATGGGAAATAGGGGAAGATTTTTACCTATATAAAGGGACCTCTGCCCACACCATTAAAGACACTTGATTACTGAAAAATCTGAGAGCCACACACACAATTTCAGATTTAGGCACATAATTTTACACAAATTTTCATATCTTTTCTCCTCTGAAAACGCAAGTCTCTACACAAGTTTTACATACTCTCAAAACCTGAAATCACATTGCTATTCCTTGAAAAAACAGAAATCAAATGGACTGAAGCATAAGTGCAAAAGTAGTAAATTTTAGTTTTTCTTGTATCTGTTGGTTTTTCTTCATCTCAAAACTGATTTGCTGGGGTTTTCTGGTTTATAATGGGTTATTCTTAAGTCAAGGTTCTTGGGTTTTTCTTAAGTTGCTGTTGTTGCTGTGTTGGATTTTCTTTGCTGAAATTCTGGTATTTTTCGACCTCGTTGGGTCATATTTTTGCTTATTTTCTTTGAGAAAAGGTATGTAGTCATGATTTATATTAAATGAAATACCTTGGTAAATATGTCTTCATGCTTATGTGTTGTTATATTTGGCTATAGATCTCAAAGTATATGTTAGTTTGGTGTTTCTTCTTGTTTGATTTCTGGACAGCATGAGTTTCTTGGCTAATTTCAGTTTGTTTAAGGTTATCTTGGCCTAATGAGTTATTTTGTGAAGCATGACTTTAATACTCGATAGTTTAGTCAAATTTAGATTCTTCCTTAGCTAAGTTTAATACCTTCTGTGCTTATACTTGATCGTACCATATAAATTATAGTTCTGAAACAACATTAAGGGTAAAGTGAATCTGACCCTTTCATGGTCAACTTCCTCCCATAATGATGCATAAAATTCTTTGGTTGAAAGTTTTGTAAACGCTGCTCTTAAGATTGAACAAAAGAGAGGTTCAGCTAGAAGTAGTAGTATCGAACTCTCATTTATCCTAGGGGTAGCTCTGTTTCTCTTGTTAAGTTGTAGTGTAGTCTATTAGTTAGAGAAATGTATCAGCTTTGTTCAAACATTAAATTTCAATTGTAAAAATAAGGACTGAACGTTATTAGAATCAATATTCAGTTTCATCTTGCTTTTATTTTTACTAATATGAATTTCTTTGAAACTGGGCCAGCTTGATAAAATGGCCTATTAAGGCCTGATTCAACCTGAACCCCCAGTCTATTGGGCCCAAGGGGACAAAAAGCCAGAAGTTTTAGAATTATATTTTTCACTTTAACATTAATGCAATATGGATGCGATTAGTAGGATTCAATTAAGATAAAAAAATGTGTCTTCGAAACTCGTATGATTTCTGGGATAAAAACTATTCTGTCAGAAATTTCAAATGCAATTGTAAAAAATCTGTTTTCATTAAAATTCTCATGACTTACCTTAAATTGCTTATGTAGAATCTGGTGTATTTTGAGTTACATAAGTATAGTCTCTTAAACAGCGTTTTCAGCAATTAAAGTATAATAATAAATGCAAATTTGCTTCTAATTGTTGTGTTGAAATCATGAAATTGTATCTCTATTTGTATCTTTAATTTCCTCAATAGTAATATTTAAACTGAATGTATAAACTCCTTCTTTCTCGAATAGCCTATATTAAGATTGGCCAAAGGGTTAAGTGACAAACTGGGCTAAACTAGGCCATAGCCCAAATCCTCATGAATGTGATTAATGGATCTAATTTGGGAGTGATTCATATCATTATCTAGAAATGCCTCTCTAAATTAGTCATTATGACTTAATTTAGGAATTACTTTAGACATAGTGAATCTCAAATGCCATTTAGATAGTGATTACTTTAGCCGTAGAAGACAAAATAATGATCAAAGTATATGTTCCCGTAGCTTTGAATAAAAACAACTAAAATATAACTTTTTCTCAAATTGTGTATACATTTACGTAACACAAATAAAGATTAAAATGAACACTCATAGAGACACCTTTAGGAACAGATTTCTAAAATTATCGGAATTACGTACACGCTCGCGTGACGTGATTTCGATTTCTTTTCGACAATATAACAAAAATATGCGCTTGCGCAACTTTATTTATCCCTTTAAATGAATTCAATATTGTGAATTGTGTACACGTCCGCGTGACATGATTTTGACACGTCCAATTTTCACAGGTTTATACATACGTGACCCGTCTAAAAATGACTCTTTGAATACAAATGAACAATAAAAGCGGTAAAAAATATAGAAAATGCATATAAGTATAAAGCAATAATTAAACAATTTACGCCAAGTTTAATCATTAAGCGACCGTGCTAGAACCACGGAACTAGGGAATTCCTAACACCTTCTCTCGGGTTAACAGAATTCCTTAACCGGTCTTCTGGTTCGCAGACTTTTTAAACGGAGTCAAAATTTTCTCGATTTGGTATATTAAAAATAAAATGGTGTCCTGGAACACCATAAAAAATCCAGATGGCGACTCTGAAAATAAAAAAAATAATCCCAATAATCGAATAATGTCACTTAAAATGGAAAAACTCTCTTATTACTCTTATCCGGGTGAAAGTGGAGGTGTAACAGGAACTAAAACTGAATATTATATTCTTTAGATTTATTCCATAGAGGCAGAGCTTTTGGGTAAAACAAAAGGCAAACTGTTTATTCTTAATAGTCTCTTATGATGTTGGTTTATGTAGTGTCACATTTTTTTGCGAAGCAAGTAGCTGCAAAAGGTCAGAATTCAAAAGTCTCACTATATTACATTTAGTGGCGACTTGGGTTGCTGCAAGTACTTCTGATAGTATATCCTTTTTTGGGTCGAGACACCAAAAATATATATTTTGTGACTACTAAACTCTCAACAAAAAATAAACAAATACGCCGCAAATAAGTTTCACAAAGCCCTTACTTTGTTGCGACTTACACTCTGTTTGGATCACTGTTCTCCATCGTTTTATAATAAATAGTATTGTATTGTATCATATTATTTTTTGAATATAATGTTTGGATAGATTATATTGTTTGTTATTGTTAAATATTATTTTGCTGTTTGATTTGACTATATCGTACTGTGCTGTAACTGATAAGTTTACTAAAATATCCTCAATTGTTTAAATATTAAATTTATCAAAAATTATGCATAAAAATAATTTTAAAAAACAAAACAGAAAAAGGAAAAACACCTTAAGAAAGCATAACAAAAGAGCGAGATAGAAGAAGGCAAAACAAAGGAGCACAGCTAATTAGAATTGAGTTAAAAGCAAATTAGGAGAAAAAATAAAACAGAAGGCGCCAAAACATCTTTAACGTTGGCGACAGAAGTTTTGGAAAAAAAACAAAGTAGGTTATATTTTGGAGATTTGAAGTTAAAATTTAAGAAAAAGGTAAAGGGTAAAATGGAATTGTGGAGTAATAAGTTAGGGCATAATTGGAAAGAAAAATAGGAAACAATCCCACCACATCAAATCCGTTGTTTCAAAAAAGAGTACTTTTCATTGTTCCGGAACAATGGATTTAACAATACAATACAACCAATTTTAATGAAACAATCAAAACAAAAATTATTTTGGGATAACAATACAATACGGAACAACCATCCAAACAAGCTCTTAATTAATTAGTCACAACAAAAGAACGACACAAAAGACCATATATCTTGTAGTATATATTATTATTTAGCTAAATGTTCTGCTGCTAATAAATGATAAACATGAATACACATAATCTACTAGGAAAGATTAAACCACAAACATAATCTTGAGTTACGGTGAGACGAATTAAGGTCGTTGAGATATAATTCTACAGCCAACTCTATATAGAAAAATCTGTGCATCACAAGCCAACAATTAATATATTTCACTTATTAATACACATATTTAAAATAACAATTAACTATTCTTTTCTCTCTTAACGTAACGTCCAAATTAATATATCAAAAAAGAAGGTTCCTATATATTTCTAAGGAAAAAAATTAGGATTAACTAAAACCAAGGTTCCTACTTCTTCACCATGTATGAATTAGCTGTTGTAAGTTTGGCCAAATACGATGCGTCAACTCTTGATTCGCCACTGCCAAGAACCTTCGTTGAATTGAACTCATGCAGCTAGAGCATAATCATAATCTCCATCATCGCCATCTCCTTCCAACGACGCTGCAGGAGCATAGTCATAGTCTCCGTCATCGTCGTCACCACCTCCCTCTAAGTATGCTGCTGGAGCATAATCATACCCATCATCATCTCCATCTAAACACGACGACCTTCTCTTCTCAAACCCAATAATCTCGAATATGCAAGACATTGTATCTTTCTTCTTAATTGGACTATAAAAATATTGAAATATGAGATATTGTGTGTCGTACCTAGCTCTTTGATAAGATATGAAGATTGATGGTTTTTGTGGTGTGTATGGTTGGTGAGGAAACCATTTGCTTATATAAAGGGTAAGAGCCAACTCTGGACTCATTTTGACTGAGTTTGGCACGTTAAGAAGTGTGTTGTGTTACTTGAAGAATGTGCAAAATCATAAGCTTGGCTGCATTTAACCTACTTTTGGGGTAATTCACTTTACATGTCATCAATCAAATATGACGAGCACTGCAACCTACTTTTAGTAAACAGTCAAAATCCATTAAAAAAAGGAACCTAGAGCATAATAAAATTAGTTTTAAGAGATATATAGGTCACGGATTCGAACTGTGGAATCAGTAATTGATACTTGCACTAAAATAATCCGCCTACATCATATATACTTCATTGGAGTGCGATCTATCCTCGAACCCTGCTATAAACACGGTATGGTTCGTGCACGTGACTACCTTTATCAAAACCCAATAAAAAGTACATATAAATTAAAAATTATCATCATTACTGACTTCACTTTCATAACGCGGTCTCTTCGATCGCCACAAACAATTTCCTCTTGACAATTGTTTTGTCGCTCCCAAACGCAAACGCAAGTATACATGGTCGTACAAGTAATATAATGAGAAATCGAGTGTCGAACCCATAGAGATTTGTGTAGACTACTCACTAATTCACTATAATTGTTATTTACTCAAGCCCAAAATAAAAATCTAATAATGTAACTATACTATACTACGATTCTAAGAAATAACTAATTATCAAGTAACGAGTTGATTGTTGTGTATTCAATAGAGACAAATATTCCAGGGTTGTGATTGTTTCACCATCCGTATTGTGTTCTAATTAACTCTCTCTTTCATATAATTCACTCATGGTTGTTAATTAATCGATAAATGCTCTCATAGCCTTCTCCCGAAGCACTACTCGCCTATTCTCAATAGATTAACGCCTATATTCCTATGAAATTATTTATCAGAACGCATTAAGATTATGATATTCAATTAAGCACGGTGACTAGGTATATTCCTATCCTACCACAAATCTGCTCCCCTGAAGGGTTAAGATCGCGCTTTCTTCAACTATTCTCTAATCTATACACAGCTTTCCTAAGCATAGCATAGATAGTATATAGAACCTAACTGCTGGCCAGACAATTAAGCAATTAAACACAAAATTGAAGAAACAACCATATATTGAGTGAACTATAATCAAGGTTAAGCTAATGTCGAATAACAATATTCATGGCTAAATCACAACCCCAGAACAATGGTGTTTAGCCACTCATGCTAAAATCAAACAATTGCACAAGTATTGAATTAATTGTAAATACTAGAAAAAGATGAAGAAACTGAGAATCCTCTGCTCCCTAGCAATTCCGTGTGTATCTCTCCTCCAAAGTGGCGTGAAAATCCCTCAAAAATAAGCTTGGACTTGCTTTTATACGTGTTGGGTAGGTCTAGGGTCGAATTAACCGAGTCCCGGGCAAAATAGGAAAACTTCCCGTCACTGGCGCCCTGGGTAGTGTCGGGCGCCCACCAGGGCGCTGCCCAAAATTTCTTTTCTGTCTCCAGCGCCACAGGTAGCGCTCAGCCCTGCCTGTGGCGCCCAAAATTGCCTTTTTGTCCGGTTTTTGTGTTTTGGCTCTAGTTTTGTGCGTTTCATCCCCGATTGCTTCCAAATCATTCCTACACATAAAAACACTACAAATCAATATAAATCATCACAATTAACATCTAAAAAAAGTAAAATATTAGGCGATATACATGAAAATATATATACTTTAATCTAAACATCAACACCCCAGACTTAGACTCTTGCTCATCCTCGAACAATGAGACAAAATACTATCCTCCAACACGTACAAAGTTCATCATCAAGGAGCATTTTACGTTAAATCACACACCTTACCACTTGACTAGGATTGATACCAGCAATCAAGTATGAACATACAAAAATTCACATTCTTCCCCTTCTTTAAACATGCCCAAGTATAACAATTTAATCAATCATACCAACAACCTATTTGCAACCACCAAACCTCAAGATTCGACTTGTAACCACTAAGCTCTCTCAATTCACGCAATCACCCAAGAAGAAAGTTTACAACATTACCAATTGCTCAAGAGATCATGTGCGCTCACCAACAACAAAAGAGTGAATATAACTAGTCCACACATTCAGATATGCTTTTGAACATAATTTAAGGACATCACACAATTGAACAAAATTCACTCACTCTCACAAAGAATTCATATGCATCTCGTGGTCGTAACATAAGCTTGCCCTTAGTGTAGATCTCTACTAATTTAAGTTAGCCAAATCTAGGATCAATTAGGACTTTTAAGGTTGTAATGTAGGCTAAGGGACGGTAGGATATATTTAGGATAGTGACTAACCCTCCTAAGCACTTTAATACACTACCTTCACAAATCAACACATATTCTTCTTAACCAATTCCCTTGCCACAACTCATATTCAACATATCCCTTTTTCAGTTAAGCACTTCTATATTTTCAGTAGCACAAATTAATAAAAAATAGAGGTGTGTATCTTTTTGTACATACTTTTACTATCATTTTCTTTCTTTCTTTCCTACACACACTCCATACATGAAGATTCAATGGCTAGTGACTTTTGAATACAATTTTTGTGCACCAACGGGCCCTTCCATGGCTCCACTCAAAAGCTATTCCCCAATATCTCACCTTACTTCTTTTAGCGACTAAGTGCCTTAGGAGGAAGAGGTGCAAAAATCTCAATTTAAGAACAAAATAGGGGTAAGGCTTGTAATGTGGGTACCAAAGAAAAGGTCAAAAGGCTCAAAGGGGATAGCAATGGAAATTTATAATTTTCATGTGACAAGCACGTCCATGATCAAGCAAGAAAATGCCTATGTCATCTCCTAGATTAGCATAACTTACAATTTCGCTTCAATTAACATACAGGGCAAGTTCTAGACTACACAGGATAGCATAGAAAATCACTAAACCTCACTCACACATTGCACATGACTCAATCACAATGATTTTGTTCAACTCTCAAGTCAAGCAAGCACACATAATTGAGAGAATTAAGCAATATTACACCATGTAGTATACAAGTCAAGCAACTGAGCTAAGGTGTCACACAATAGGCTATTTAATTTTTCTTAGGCATCACAAGTCAAACCAAATACGAGGGAAAGCAGAATGTATGTCATAACCTAAGGTGCCGGCACCAAACATGTCAATGAGTATCTCAAAGTTAATCAGTTTCTTCATAACTATTTCTAAAAAAAATTAAAGTGCCCGATTCGAGCTACACCCTTGGAAAAGAATCGGTGCCCAAAAAAAAACCAAGGGATACTACCTACCTATCCTAAAAAAAAGGAAAAAATCTTTTTGGTGTTTTTAAATCGGACTTTATCCCTCAAGAAAATTTTCTAACAGATCCATCGTCGGGAAAAGTCCGAGCTTTTTCTATTTTTGAATTTTTTTTTTGTTTTTTTTTTTTGAACTAACTAAATTAACTAACTAAAACGAAAAATACTGAAAATGCGACTAACTACTAAAACAAAACTAATTAATGCTAACAAAAAAAAAATTTAAATCTAACTATACAAATTATACAACAACATCACAAGTAGCATACTTTCCACCCCACACTTAAAGCATGCATAGTCCCGATGCATATGCAAATTAACAAGACAAAGTAGGGTGAAAATAAATGCTCCATGTCAATCGGAAGTATCCAAAGCAGCAGTTGCAGGCTCCTCATCATCAGGGCCTAGAGGAACCACGGCTCGGGGTCCGGTAACCTCTTCACCACCCTCATCCCCTGTGTCAGAGCCGCGTACTGTGTTCACGTCCTCATAATAATGAATAGGTTGCCAGGTGCAATCCCCAACATCTCATTGGCGTAACTGGATAACTCACTGTGCAATTCCATACACTCCACATCCGTAGCACTTGCTTTGCACATCAAAAAGTTCAGAGTTTTATAAATGTACCTGCTAACGCTTACGTCCCTTTCATAGCACGCAACTGGTGTTAGCTTGGATGGTGGCTCTAGCAGTATAGTAATGTCCATTAGCCTGGGTGGAGGCTCCACCACCTCGTCATACCCTGAGTACTCAAGCACCCCAAGGTCCATCATATACTTGGTGAGAAAATTGCCAATGAAAAAACCTCTTGATCTGCCGCCCGAACCTCGTACGGGCCATCTCACCCAACATCAACTCACCCACATTTATGGGTCGGCCTGTCATCAAAAAATAAATGACACACACTCGAGCACGAGTGCAGTCACTGATATGCTCGGCAGTCATGAGACGTGCTTGTACAAAATTCTGACATACCTTGGCAGTCTTGTTAAAATCGGACCGGACCATATGAAGATGAAGAGTGTCGTGCTGTTTGATACACTTGGCATTCGAATCAAAGCCACACAACGTGTGACGAATCGATTTGTATTTGGGGCTCTTGACAAATTTTTTAAGCCTCTTTGGGTCAACATCTTCAACCCCCAAGTATTCGCATATGTCTTCCCGGTGCATTTTAATCTCAACACCCCGTAGACTTGAAATATCATGCCCGGCGTGCCAATTGGCATAAAGTTCCCGAACCATACTCAAATTTGCCAGTCCGGGGCATGTCAATAACTTTTCCATGTGTCTGGCACAGAGTTGGCTCATTACCTCAGAAAAGTTCCGCTCAAGGTCTTAGTGTTAATCCCTACCTCGGAGATATAACGCCTCTTTTGCACAAAGTCCCTGTGCCATGCAACCTCCACATCATTTACCAAATCCAACCAGGGTCGGGTTTTCAAAGGTGCAGGGTGTGAGCTCTCGGCCAATTGCTTGCCTTTGGCTTGGCGGGAGGGGCCATCTCCTTGCTTTCTTTTCTTGGGTGCCGGAGAGGTAGAGGAGGATTTTCCAATGCCTTTGCCTTTGGTAGCACTATCACGAGCCATGTTGTATCCTGCAGCACCATGAACACAAGAACATGAGACTTGGTAAATATTGTGCCTAAGGTTGTGGTGCAAGTCCTACAAGGACCCCACACTTAAAACCAAAGGTGCAATTAACATTTCTTTCATGATTTTTATGCGATAAGGTGCAAGTGTTGCCTCCTAAAGCTATGGCTACTCAAGACTTCCCCAAGATATTCAAATAATTAATTGATCATGGCTATATGAATTCACATTAATCATAGAAATAGCATGTGGCACTCCATTTTATACACTACAAAACTACACTACATCAACTACTTTCTACAACAAGTCAACAACATATAATACATAATATACATGGTTTAAAGACATGATCTTTACTTTCACGCTCAAACCTTTAACATGTAGCAACATTCCTACACACCCCACACGTATCCCAAGTTCAATTACAAGACACTCGGTTACTTAAGATTTCACCGGTGTACCTAGAAACTTCATTCAAGCATATTCACAAACACCTTGAGGGAATAAATTGTGTTCTAGACTTCAACAATGGTGGATGAGAATGGCCATCCCAATTTTTAATAGAGTAGAGGGACATTAAGTTTACTACTCCAACCTCATAATAAACAAAAAAAAAAATTCACCACTACCAAGCCAACCACCAAAATAGTCTTACAACTTCATAAAGGGAAAAGTTGGGGGTTAGGGCTCATGGGGAATGGGCTTTACCCTTGATACTACACTAAAACACATAAAAGAAGAAGAAGAAGAAGAAGAAGAAGAAGAAGAAGAAGAAGAAGAAGAAGAAGAAGAAGAAGAAGAAGAAGAAGAAGAAGAAGAAGAAGAAGAACATACCTGAAGATTGAAGAAGGAAAAACAAGAGAAAAATTGAACAATTTTGGGTGAGAGAGGGGAAGAGTGTCGCGGCAGAGGGTAGGGGGAAGGAAGGTGTGTTTGTTTTGTTTCTTTCTTTTGTATTTTGGAGAAGTAGAGTGTGGGTGGGTGTGAGTATTTGGGTAGAAGATGGGTTATAGTGTTAGTGTAGATGGTTAATTGGGTTGGGTTTAATGGGTATGGGTAATTAGAAAAATAAATAAAACGAAGAAAAAGAAAAAAAAAATTAAATAACACCCCCAGCCAGCGTCCAACGCTGTACCTGGCTCTGGGGGGTTTTTATATTCTGCCTCTACCACCCCCAGTAGCGCCTGGCACTGACCATGGCGCTATTTCACCAAAATATATATATATATATATATATATATATATATATATATATCT
>MDKI01288362.1:0-18178 GCA_005239505.1 Nicotiana paniculata
ATAATGGTAAATTTACAATATTGAGCGAGATTCACAAAATAATCCTCGGCACTGAAGAAGACGATAGCTTTTCCAAGATGCATACCATGTTTGATTGAAACTGGGGTTTTACCTGAATTCCCAATTGCCAACTTTGTCTGAACAACAGCTGCAAAAGATGGTTTGGAAGTACCCGGATTGTTTTGTCTATTCATAGCTGTGGTAGGTACGTTAATCCCAGCACCATGTGGATTCATAAGTATTGCACTCTGACGTTGATTTGAAGCGGTCTTAGTTGGATTAGCACCCATTTGTTCATTTCCATTTGGAGCCTCTGATGCATTTGCCTTCTTATTTTGATTAATCTTACCGAAGTTTGACGATACCTTTGGGAAATTCTGAACTGTACTCTTACTATTGTGGTTAGTCTTTGCTGCTTGAAAATTTGAAACTTCATCTTCCATCTTCGATTGCTTAGGAGGTTCTTGTTCAGGTGTTTCAGAATCATCCTTAATGTTATTGTTATCCAGATGTTCCTCTATCTGAGTGGATTTCTCCACTTCCTTCGCAGATTTGGGGTTGCTAGATTTGGTGGTCGGAAGAAATTTGGTGGTGGTGGTAGGTGGGTTTAGGCTACGTTTCGATGTGGGAATTGATTTTAGGTTAGTGGTCGCTTTTTCTCTAGGTGTGGGCTTTGGTAGATATGGTGGGGCCTGAGGTAGTGGGTCATTGGGGTGGATCATAGTGAGAGAAAATATATAGAGAAGGGAGAGTGTTTAGAAAAACGAGTATCATATAGTAGCCTAAAGTCTAGTCGATTTCTGGAGCACCTCCTATTCCTCCTATCCCAGGTCATCGATGACCCAAAATCAACACTTTTCCGAGCTTAGAAAATCAAGTTTAACTATTATGGTTAGTTTAGAATGTTCGGAAGGCGGTGCTGGTCTGCCGTGTCAGAGCATTCATTTCCGTTTACCGACTCTCTTGTGGAATTGCCACTAAAGGTTGACTTGTATCATAGAATATGCACGGATTTTAATGTAAGAATTGTTGTTATATGGTGAATACTGAATAGTAATGTGAAAATTACTATGCAGTTAATACTAATGTATAAATTATTTCATAAATCAAATCCTAATTTCATCTCCACATCAAACTAAATACCAAACCTATAAAAGGACAAGATGGTTCTCCATAAAACACGTGCATACACAATACTTCATGGTTCAACTGTATCCATCATAATTTCCGACATGATTCATAAATATGCATATGAGAAATTGTTAAGATGTCAAACTCTTAATCCATAGTTTCAAAAGTAAATGCGTGATAAAAATCTTAAAGGTCGATCGAATCCATCAAGTTTAAATCTTCAATGCCTGATCCCGCA
Organism: Nicotiana paniculata; assembly: GCA_005239505.1. NCBI lineage: Eukaryota > Viridiplantae > Streptophyta > Magnoliopsida > Solanales > Solanaceae > Nicotiana > Nicotiana paniculata. The sequence goes on from MDKI01288362.1 coordinate 1,370, forward strand.
GTCACATTGTCTTTCAAGACTCAACTCATGCATACAGCTATGACCCCATCTATTAGAATCACTATATGTAAGTTCAAGGTCACCTCAATTTCCTCAGAGGATTAGTTGGATGCATCTCTCATTCATCTTTATTACTACCACGGCTATGTCCACTTTCCCCAACTTCCACAACCCCAACAAATTTGACATGTTTTTCATCATTATTGTTCCGTGAACTGGTCGAATTTTTCGTGGAAACATTCCTGGCGTTCGCCTTGGAGCTGCGACATGAAATATGGCGTTCATCGAGTTTGCTACTGCAACAACATCGTTTGATGCAAGTGTACATGTAAGTGAGGAACCAAAAGAGCCAAGGAGAACCAACTAAGATCAATGTTGCTGGAAGAAACCAATGTTGAGAAATATTCGGCACGAAAAAGTAGATGACAAGGCGGATTCCTCCGCCAATTACACAAATACAAAAAATGCAAGAGATTAGAGGAACTCCCATATCCACGTACCTATCCTCCGTTCTTCTATAATATTGATTTAGAATCAATCAAATCTCCCCGAATAAAACTTCGACCCACAGATCAATCCGTTAATAAGCTTGAATGTTACATTCTAGGGCTGCATTTTCAATTGGTAGAAAAAATTAAAGGTCCACAACTCCCTTCAATTGGTATCCTGCACTTGGATTAAGAGGAATAAATATAGTGATAATTTTTAATTCTTCGTCCTTTTCTTTCTTCGTTTCTCCTCCCTTTACTTTATATGTTGTTTAGTTATTCTCTTTCTATTGTCATAACTCGTCCTCCCTCTTTCTGGCCTTTCTTCCAATTTAGGGTTGAGATGCAAGAAACAAGCAACAGGATGGGCCAAAACAAAGAAGAAATCAACAAGAGCGTTTAAAGCGGAAGTTAGTTTTTGAGAATGAAATAGCATGACATTTTCTTTCGCGGTACTCAACTCACGTTACATGCAAGGCAAAGAAGAATTATAATTATGGGTGTGTTTGGTACGGAGGAAAAAAGAAAATATTTTCATGAAAAATAATTGTTGTATCACTTATTTTCCCTTGTTTGGTTGGTGAGTGAAACTTTATCCGGAAAATATTTTGTAGTATTTGGTTAGATAGTAGAAATATTTTTTAGGGAAATAATTTTTTATGCTACTTTCCTCATCCCCCCCCCCCCCCTCCAAATTCAAGAATTTAACTATTCTCCTTAAAAATTCACACAAACCTAAAGAAACTAATGTGATGCTTTACTTTTTACACAAAAATAACATGTTTGTGCTCCATAACCAAAAAAGTACTTTTTTGGTTTAAAAAAAAGTACTTTTTCTGCAACAGAAAAATAAAGTACTTATGTGTTGAAATGAAAGAAAATACTTTTTTTTTACATCAGGAAAAAAAATGCTCATTTTGTTGGAATGAAAAAAAATACTTTTTCTATATCATGAAAAGAAAATACTCTTTTTGTTGAAATGAAAGAAAATATATTTTACTACATCATTTTGTTGAAATGAAAGAAAATATTTTTTTAACCTAATGAAAAGAAAGTATTTTTGTTCTCAAAATAAAAAAAAATATATCATGAAAAGAAAATATTCATTTGTTGAAATTAAAAAAAAGTACTCTACTTATAACATGAAAAAAAAGTACTATCAATAATATTTCTATTTAGGGCGGGGTGGGGCGAGGGGGAGTGGGGTTAGTGTAACGACCCAACCGGTCGTTTTGAGCTCTAGCATGTTGTTCAACAGTTTGAGGCCTTGAGTATCTTTGCTTCATGTATTATGACTTGTACGTATAGTCGAATTTGGATTTCGGGAAGTTCGGAGTTGATTTGGAAGGTCTGAAGTTTTAAGTTGAAGAGTTGACCAAGATTTGACTTTTGAGTAAACGACCTCAAAATCGAGATTTGGCGGTTCCAATAGGTTTGTATGATGATTTTGGACTTGGGCGTATATTCGGGTTAAGTATCGAATGGTGAGAGAGCATTTCGCCGCTTATTGTGGAAAGCTGGCATTTTGAAGGTTTTAGAATTTCCTAACTTTTGTCTGCTCTCTCTCTCTCTCTCTCTCTTTCTCTCTCTCTCTAACCAAGCCCTAGCATCCATTTAACAGCCGCAACCAGCACAGCCGCCAGCGACGACCCTACCCCAAAAGTAAGTACCCTCTCCCCAGTTCTCCTACCCCAAATCCCCGCTCACCCCTCCCCACATCCCCCTCACCCCTTCTCTTTTTTGCCTTCCCGTCGTGTCTTCAATATCGGCGGGATGCCGTCGACAACACTCCTTTTGGCCATTCTCTCCCATTTATCCCACCCCACTCCTTTTGTAATTTGTGTTCCGAGCCTTCAGACAAGTTTACATAGGGTATATAAACTTGTTAAAATGTTGAACGGGGTTCCTCGGACCTCAAGTAAGTTTTGGAGTGATTTCGGACCACTTTTAGGCATTTTGGAACTACTGATAACTGGTGTCGGGCGTGTGAAATGCCATCGTGGAGGTCTGGACTGTGATCGCATGCAATCCAGGCCTTGTGAATCGCGATTGAATAAGGAAGGGTCACGATCGCGTAGAAGAAATTTCTACTGTCAATGATCTGATTTCGGAAGCTTATATCTTGTTATCTATAAGAAATTTGGGGATGATCCAAAGTAAAAGTTGCAGCGCTTTGAATTTAATTTTTAGAAAATCAAATCGTGTATCATTTGGAATTATGTACAAAAGGTTATGGCTATTATATCGAAGGTTGTCTTTGAAGAAGAAAATAAATTTGTACATCGCGATCGCGGCGAAGGAAACGATGCTGGAACATTTGTTAACCCCGATTACATGGATAATGACCGCGGTGGAGAAGGAGGAAGCCTGGTAGGTGTATTAAATATCTAATTTCGGGAATTTGAGCTCATTTTCTTCACTTTTAAGTTCTTGGCGCACATGTGAGGCGATTCTTGAAGATCATTTTCGCCATATATCATGGGTATGTTATTCCCACTTAAGATAAATACTAGGATTATATATGAATTTAAACATGAAATTTTATAGAAATTGGGGGATTTTGGAAGAAAGCCTAGAAATTGATATTTTAAAATGTTGAACACAAAATTGGACATAAAATTTGGAATACAATATATATTTGAGTTTGTGGTGTCATGGGTAATGTTTATCTTCGAAAATTTTCAGAATTCGGGCATGTGGGCCCGAGGGTTGACTTTTCGAACGGAGTTGAGAATTATTATAAATTGGTTAATTATGAGTGTTGGTGTATATTTTTATTGGTTTGCATGTTATTTGACTAGTTGTGGATTGATGGGCAACGATTTGAGGATTTAGAGAGGCGTTAGAGTCGGTTATGGAACTTCAAAGTGAGGTAAGTTTCCTTTCTAACCTTTTGAGAGGGAAAACTAACTCCTAGGTGATGTAATTGTTATGTGCTACTAGTTATGGGTGCTACGTACGCATGAGGTGACGAGAGTCCGTACGTAGTTAAAGCATGTTTATGTCCGGGTAGACTTAAGATCTTATCATGTAATATTTGTATTATTTGAACTCAATATGCTAGCTTAATTAATTGAATTTATAATTGAAATTGATTTGAAAATATATTAGGCCGAGCTTTATCACTCTGAGTTGTTTGGCCAGATAATTGACAAACAGTAAAAAGTCATGTTTACTTTATGCTCATATACATGTGTTGTAAGCACGTGACTCGTAACTTGATAAGTTTCTTCCTTTCCTATGGATCGGGCCGAGCGCCTCGACAGTATATTGAGATGCATCTCTGGTTCGCGCCGGTCGACCCTCGGCAATGTACACAACACTCTGGATTGGGTCGTACGACCTCAGCATAATCGTGCGTAATACCGCTAGGAGTTCGAATATTCGTGAGATGCCTCTTTTATTGAGACCTAGCACTTATATGGTATTCATTATCCATTTGAGAGTACATTTGATATTTCTGATATGTTGAGATATCATAAGGGAATTGAGATATTTATATCGTTAAAAGAAATTTTGAAGGATTATGTTAGTTACAGTTTTACCTCTACTATAGTTGTGCTTTATATCTATTATGAGTTATCATATTGATTTATTGGACCACTAGTAAGTGTCGATGTCGACCCTTGTCACTACTTATTTGGGGTTAGGTTGGATATGTCGCGTCCCCTTTTTCCTCGCGGAGTCCAGGTTTCGACATTTTGGGACAATTCATTTCCTTTTGGAACGGGGTATGGAATTTGAAGAGTTGCCACCTAACGGATTAAGGTGCGTTTGTGCACCTAAAACAAATAACTCATAAACCGGTTTACATCACCAGAAATTGGGTAAGGGCTCAAAATTACCTTGAGGGGAAGGTGTTAGGCACCCTTCGAGGTCCACAACGATGGTCCCAACCAAATTCAATTTAAGCGAATTAGTCTTTAAAGGAAAATAAAACAGTTTAAACAGATAGAGATTACTTTAAAACATGAATTAAAGGGGTCCTAAGTTTATTAGCCTATAGGATCACTTCCATGCAATACTCGGTAACCTTCCCCAAATTGAGGTGTTACGCGTAGTATTAGCGCATAGGTCATCATCTCCTTTACTACCCAGTTACCATCCCCTTTTCAATTATTACCTAAGCATTCTAATAACATCCAGTACGTACCTTATGCGTGCACTATCCGTCCCTTACCTATGGTCCTGGAGGTGTTTAGGACCTCTATTTAAGGTGGTTCTAGACTCACCTATGTTACTTAAAAGGAGAAAACTAAGCGACAAACAAAAATCAAGTAGGACTGTCACATAAGTAGCAATTAAAGGGTCTCATATTTACCTCCACAAATAGATAAACAGATGCACATTATTCAAGCAATTTTTATGATTTCAGGATCCTATAGGCAGGATATCTAAATGAGCATAAACAGAATATATAAAAGTTTTATTAAGGCAGGGCAGTGAGTACCTATCAGTTTGTCTACTGATTCTGTTACTTACTCTGAATCTGGGCACGTTTTCAAACAGCAAGCAATCACAATTTTAAAACCCAGGATTTTAATTATCCTACAGGCTTGCCTAAATGATAACCGGGCAGAATCCTATAGACATAGTATCTAAGTTGTAAACCAGTTACTCATTTTTTAACAGGCAGATTTTATCTTTTAGCTCCTATAGTCATGCTTTCTAAGTGCTGGAACGGGTTATAAGTGTGATATCTAAATGCAGAAACTAATTTGTATTTTTCCCTATATGCATGATATCTAAGCGTTAAAACTGATTTACACACACGTTTCTTATAGGCATGGTATATAAGTTTTGAAACGGATTTATACATTTCCTATAGGCATGATAGCTAGGTGGGTTAACCAGTTTCCAAGAAAGTTCAACAAGGAAGATCCTAGAAACATGGTTTCTAATGCACACATGGAGATTCTGAAAATATGGTTCTTTAATGCAGAATTGATAAAACTAACTAGAAGCAGGATTTCTAGGATGCAAAGTGAAAATTTAGGATTACAAATAACGAGATAAGTCCTATAGGCATGGTTTCTAGTGGCATGCATATAAAGAATCATCACACAACCTATAGGCATGATTTGTGCCCGAACCCAACAAAGATATATAAAAATCCCTCCCCTGCTTCACTAATAACCCCCATATCTGTTTTACAGAGATTATTATTACAGACCAATACATATAAATTACATAATGAAAATCACTATACTATAGGGAGCCTTGGCAGGCCCAAATTCAACCTGGAAGTCAGGCCTTCAATCAAATCTGGAGTACACCAGTAGTTCATAATACACCAAATGGGCTTTTGGTGTGTCAAAGTTCCCAAGGGCCTCAAGGACCCCGGGCAATGCTCACACCAGAACCTTTTCAAAGAAATATTTTTGTAAACAAGTTTGGAAGGCCAGCCCCAATGTGTCAGAGTTGAGAGGAGTCTCATGGACTCCTAGGCAGTGCTCACACTGGGGGGGCAGGACCTAGATATCTAAGAGTAGGAGTTGAAAATAGTATGCAAGAGTAGGAGATAGTTTTAGAAAAACAGTTTGGTTTCTTTATAAGTGAATAGAAACAGATTACAAGACTACAAACAGAACAGAGCCACATTTAGCAGATTGAGTTCAGACATGTATTCCAGTAGTTAAACAATCACAACAAGAGCTACAGATAGGGTTAAACAAGTTTTGCACATAGCATACAACTGAATCAAACAAAGTTTTACATTGCATAAGTTGGCTTGGTTTATTAAATATTACCAGGTGGGATTATATAGACATGTATTAAACAGAGAACAACATGCTGAAATTAAGTGACTAATCAGACAGTCGTACTGAAAGGATAGCAGGAATTTAAAGCACATTATCCTTGAAAGAAGTATACAGAAATCATGAATTAATCAGGAACATGCTAAGGTAAATTATCAACACATAAAACATGACAGTAATTGAGGCATGCTAGTTGAGAAACAAGTAAACAAGTGTCACGGATCAAACAAAAATATGCCATACTAACATATAGGACATGACAAATCAACCTGAATTAAGTCATGCTGGTTAAGAGCAATAAATAGAAAAACATAAGGCAAACAGAAGCATTTTGAGGTCTAACTACATAGCATATAAAATGACAACAGAAGTGGAGGCATACCAGTTAAGAGGTAGCAAACGTGAAGGTGAAGGCAATTAGAATCCAAGAGTAGCCTTGACTTTCAGCCGGCTAGACGATGCAGCAAGTAGAAGTAACAAAAAGAACTACAGCTGTGAGTGTGCGAGTGAAAGTAAGAGTTTGTGTGTGTAGGTGTTTCTGTATCTTTTTGTGTGTGTTCGTGTTTTGAAAAATCAAAATGGGGGTTTATATAGCATTCAACAGAGTAGACAAATATGGAGAGGAAGATTTAGAGTTCACAAATAAGGTATGCGAATGAAATTAACCAGTGAATTAGGGCTAAACCCAATCAAGTATTTCAACAGAATCCGGAAAACACCCCTTAAATTAGGGAGAATCAAGTAACAACCAAGTTAGGGGTTTAATAAGGTAAACAAATAAATCAGAGACCATTTAGGAGCTAGTTAAAATAATCAAATTCCATAAATTAGGCTAGTAACATAATTAAGGCAAGTAGTACCAATTATGAGTCACGAATAAGAAAAAAAAAAGTAAAAATCACAGAGAAATACCAATCTTAATAGAAAATATAATTTTGAATCCTAATTAGGTGAATAAAATCAGTTATCCTCTGTTAATTGATATGACGGAGAATAATTGGCAAATATCATAACAAGTAATGAAGTAATTATAAACCCTAGGGATTAGAACATAGGCATGAAAATCAGTCGAACAAGTAAAGAGAACCAGAGTTAAACATTTAAAAAAATTTAGATTTTTTGTAGAAACTTAAAGATGAAACCCTAGCTTTAGAGAAAATAAAAACCGGTTAATAATAAGAAAAAAATAGAAGATCTTTGAAGAGAAATATCAGCTAAACTCAAAAACATCTAAGATCTATGGTGTCACGACCCAAAATCCATAGGTCGTGATGGCGCCGGACACCACTGTCAGGCAAGCCAAATCCTTAATTAGTTGAAATACATTCATTTTTTAATATTTTCGAAACCGTTACCTTTCCTTGCATTTCATAATCAAATAAATAAATTTTCGTAAATTTAAAATACGACATCAAATAAAATTTTGTTATTTAAAAATAGTGATCTAAAGATTTCACTTAAACAATTATCCCAATACATATCTCCAGACCCGGTGTCACAAGTACATGAGCAACTTCTAAGAATTTTACAAATACTACAAAGCTTATCTGAAATACAATTTGGACAAGGGATTTAAAATAAAATAATACGGTAGGAGGGAGACTCTGTCAGCTGCGGAATGCCTCCGGATGATGCAACCCGTTCAAGTCTCCAAATCAACCACTGTGCTATGTAGGTACATGTGCAACAAAATGCACAGGAAGTGTAGTATGAGTACAAAAACAACGTGTACTCAGTAAGTCGCCCGCCTAACCTCAGAAAGGTAGTGACGAGAGGTCAATTTAGACACTTACTAAAGGTTCATTTAAATATTCAAAAGTGACATTAAGTATTGTTTTATCATAGGCAGTTTATGAAACAGGATTTAAACATCCTTCAATTTCGTTCACATTTAACACTTTATATCTTCGTCATATTAACAATTAATTGCTTGTTTTATCATAGGCAGTTTATGAAACAGGATTTAAACATCCTTCAATTTCGTTCACATTTAACACTTTATATCTTCGTCATATTAACAATTAATTGCTTGTTTTATCATAGGCAGTTTATGAAACAGGATTTAAACATCCTTCAATTTCGTTCACATTTAACACTTTATATCTTCGTCATATTAACAATTAATCAACATGGTGATTTAATCAAATAATAATAATTCAACGGAAGGAACAACTTCTTCCAAAAAGTCTTTTTGATAACTTTAAAATTTCTGCCATTTCAATTGACAACTTAATATTTCAGGCCAGAAATCAGGCAAATATCATAGCAACTACGCAGCAATATCATGCGCAAGCAATGCCGAGGGTCGAACGGCGCGGACCAACAATAATAATATGTGCACTGCTGAGGGGTCGACCGGCTCGAACCATAGATGCATCTATCTTCCCCGCTCCCGAATCGATCATGCGACACAGTTAACATAATACGGCTAGCCTGCTCGCGAATCATACATGCGACTCAGGTGCTCATATGAATACACACACAAATACAGGGTCTTCCTGCTCGCGAATCATACATGCGACTCAGGTGCTCATATGAATACACACACAAATACAGGGTCTTCCTGCTCGCGAATCACTCAAGCGACGCAGGCACCCAAAATTACACATATCCACATAATAAATTCGTAGTTTATCAAGAAACCTATTTTTCTCAGGAAAGTGGTAAAATCTTTATTAAAAGAAACATGAAATATGGTTTTAAAAAAATCTTTGTTTTTGAAACTCATTTGTCATGTTTAGTGATACTCCATGATGCAACCCAGTCCAGGTACACATATATTCACAGCAGAAATAATTCTCTTTTTAGAAGTTTAAAATTATGAGCCCTAGCTTTCCTTTAGACATTAAATAACGTTTTCGGTCATATTAGCAGTTTAATATTACATGCAGGGTTACAGGTACACACATAAAGCATGCTAGTGGATCCTAGGCTACCCGGACATGGCATAATAGTAGCTACGCACGGACTCCTGTCACCTCATGCGTATGTAGCCCCCGAAGATAATAGCATATACTGAATTAATTCACCTAGCGGGACGATTCACCCTCACAAAGTTAGAAAGGAGACTTACCTCGCTCCAAAATTCCAATACTGGCTTCGAAGCCCTTCCGATGACTCCAACGGACGTACAACGCTCCAAAACTACCACATAACGGAAAAGAAATGAACATTCATCCTAATACTCATAACAAATTCAGATTATATATTTTCCCAACCCTGCTCGAAGAAATGACCAAAATGCCCTCGGGCCCACGTGCCCGGAATTCGAGTTTTCTCGAAGATACATTCTACCCATAGCCTTACTAACTCAAATATATAATTTACTCAAATATTAATGCTCAATTCGTGGATAAAATCTAAATTTTATATTTTCTAGGTTTTTCTTCAAAAACTCCAATTTACTACAATTTCCCATTCAAACTTATGTAATGATTTTGTATTCAACTTGGAAATGAGAAGGAATCACTTACCTCATGATGCTTGGTGAAATCTCCCTTGAAAATCTCTCCAAAATCGCCTAAACCATGAAGAAATGAAGACAATGAACCCAAAACTCTCGTTTTAGAACATTTTGCCCAGGTCGATTTCCGCACCTGCGGTCCTTCCTCCGCACCTGCGATCCCGCAGGTGCGACCAAATCTTCCGCACCTGCGATTTTCCTCAAATTCAGCCCAAATCGCACCTTCTCCCCACTGTCCGCACTTGCGGCTTCGCAGGTACGGAATATCCATCGCACCTGCGGTCAAAGCCTCGCAGGTGCGGTTGCACCAGATGAACTTTGACCGTTAATCACCCGGAATCCACCCGAGGTCCCCGGGACCCCGTCCAATTATACAAACCTGTCCCAAAACATGACACGGACTTTCTCGAGCCCTCAAATCACATCAAACAACGCTGAAATCACGAGTCGCACTCAAATCCAATTCTTTAAGAACTTAGAATTTCAAACTTCTACATTTGATGCCGAAACCTATCAGATCACGTCCGATTGACCTCAAATTTTGCGCACAAGTCATATTCAACATTACAGACCTTCTCCAACTTCCGGAATCGCATTCCGACCTCGATATCAAAACTTCCATTTCCGGCCGGATTTCCCAAAAATCGTCAAATTTCTATCTTTAGCCAAATGACTCCAAAATGACCTACGGACATCCAAATTCACTTCCGATCGCGCTCCCAATTCCAGAATCACCATACAGAGCTATTCCCAGACTCGAAATCCCAAGCGAACATCAACCTTACTGATATGAACTTCATCCCCAAATTCATGAAATCCTTCTAAAATGCTAACTTCCATAATATTTGCCGAAACGCTCCCTGGTTATCCAAAACCCGATCCGGAGCGACACCCAAGTCCGAAATCATCCTACGAACCTGCTGGAACCTTCAAATCCTGATTCGGAGATTTTTTACTCAAAATTCCAATCTTAGTTGATTTATTCAACTTAAGGCTTCTGAAACGAGAATTTTCTTTCCAAATCAATTCTAAACTTCCTGGAATTCAATTCCGACCACGCCCACGGGTCATAATACCTGAAATGGAGCTGCTCACGACTTCAACCCGTTGAACGATGTGCTAGAACTCAAAACGACCGGTCGGGTCGTTACATATAGAGATTTGAACCGGCACGAATAATAAGAGACTAAGGTTTTAAAAATGACAGAGGTGAGAAAAAATCTGGTTTGGAACCATAGATTTACGCCATACACATGAAGATAATAGCACTCACAAACACGGAGATGAACACATGCAGGTTCATCGAGAAAAATGAATTTTGAGATTCCATCAAACAACAACAAAATCGAACAACCAGTGAAGATAGGAGGCCGACTGGGGCCTAAAATCAAAGGGGAACCCCATGGATTGAAGAGTTTCCGATGACGGCGGGCTAGAGTTAGGGAGAATTTGGGAGAGAGAGGAAGAGGGAAACAAGGGTGGCGGGGTTGGGAAAATGACTAGGGTTAGGGGTCGTTTGGTGTAATTAAAAAAGGAAAATGATCCTGGATCGTTGATCTTTTGAGATCAACGACCAGGATTATATTTGAGGGGTTGGGCGAGTTTAAAATTTGGGTCATGGTATTGGACTATGATTTTAATTGTGTTGGGGGTAATATTTTGGGCCAGGTCCGAAATTAAGCCAAATTAAAAGAGACTACTTGTTAAATACTCCATTAATTTGATAAAATAAATTTATAAAATAGCTAATAAATGATAAAAATGGCTATTGATGTATAAAAAAAATAATTTAAAATAATTACTTAATATTATAAAAATACAAAAATGACATTTTCTGTGAAAAGGTAATTATGCACACATGGGCTATTATTACAAAGTTATTGCAATTATAACCCTAGAATATGGATATGGCTATTCATGAAATAATTAAAGCTTAGTATAAATATAAATGGTAAAATTAAGTAATAAAATTATCATAAACTATTTGTGATGCAATTAGTAATTTCTTATATAATAAATATACTGGGATAAATTAATAAAAAAATCTTAAAAAATGCAAAGATTATGAAAAAATATTAATTGATGCTCATGCATTATTTTGAAGATATATATGCATTTTAAAAATAATATAGTGAAAAATTGGGTATCAACAAGATACTTACTGGGTACGAGTTAATTTATGTACTCATGCTACACTATTGCACTGAATGTGCAGGATCTAACAGATTCATCTGGTGGCCATCTTGGCGCGTAGGCGCAACTGCTAAGGGGACTTTATGGTGAGTTTCTTTCTACGCTACGCACCCCATCCCACAGATTCTCCATCTTATTTATTTACCTTATCCTATCTATTTTATATTCCAGACAGATGTTGTATTATTATTGTACTCTTTAGTAGACGCTCATGTACTTGTGACATCGGGTTTTGGAATGTTCTAAAATTTGTTTGTGGTTTTGCTTAGCATTGACATACTTTTATTATTATTTCTATTTAAATTGTAAGTTTCCATGATTTTAATGCGCTAAATTCTTTATCTAATAAAAGTTCACAATTTTGAAAATAATAAAAGGAATAATTAAGTTGGTAGTTCACTGTTGGCTTGTCTAACGATGACATTGAGGCCCATCACGATCTATAGTGGGAATTGGGTCATGACAGTTAGGGATGGGTGGGGGTGGAGGTGGGTAGGTGGGGGTGGGTTGGTGGAGATTTGGAATAGAGTGGGAAGGTTGAAAAAGAGTTTTGGAAAATATTTATACTTCTCTTGATAGGGAAAACAATTTCCTCTAGTTCATGAGGAAAATATTTTTCAAAATATTTAAGTGAGTCATACATAGAAAAAAAATATTTTCCTTCACACCAAACACACCTTATATGCGATAACTTAACAGTAACCAGAAACGCGTTATTCTATTTTGTCCTCTCCACAATTATTTTACAGCGTACACTATATCTATCTATCTATCTATATATATATATATATATATATATATATATATATATATATATATATATATATATATATATATATTCGATATTTATCATAAAAATACTAATACAATGTTGATAGACCAAAATGGCTCTAAAGTAATTTTCACTAATAGTCATAGGAAAATGACACAACTAGAAATAATACACGTTAAAATAAAGAGTTGTAATTGTAATAGAAATTATAGTATTTAAGATTTTGCCTAATATGTGAAAAATATGCCTAATTTGTAATGGGTTCTACCATTTTATTTTCCTTTTTTTACAAGAACGGGTTTCAACTACTTAAATAGCTTTAGTTTATTTTGTTATTCTCTTACTTTAATTTTTAAAAGCAAGACTCATTGCCTCAATAATGGATAAAAATATCATTTTTTTTACTTATTCTTCACATAACTTTGTAGGTTACTGTGGTCAAAATAATCTATCTACCACGAAGCGCCTATCGAAATGTCGTTAGCCTTTTTTATCCTTCTTTAGTGCATTTTACATTAGATATAATTGTAATTATATCTAATAATATTTTTTGGAAAAACCCAAAAACTACCATACATTACCGTTTTCTTTGTTTAGGATTCTTTACACATTTAGGATTTTTCTCCAAGAATTGCGGTGTATTACCTTTTCTTTTGTTTAGGGTTCTAGATTTAGAATTCTTTTATATCAATGTTACTTATGGTGTGTCTTGTCTTTGTTTAAGTTTAGGATTCAATTTAGGTTTATGTTATCAAAGATGCCGTCGGTTTGGGATTCTTTTATTATCAATTTTAATTAAGGGAGTCTAATCAGGACATTATTACAAATTAAGTTTCAAGAGCATGAGTATTACCACAAGATAACTTTAATAATATTTTCAACTTCTTTAGAGCGTATACAATAAAAATTATCTTTTTATTATATTTCGCTCTTTAAAAATATTTTTATTAATTATGGGTATGTTGCAGTAAAAGACCAACAATTGCTAATTTTTCAAGTTGATTCCTCGAGCAGATTTGAGTATAGGAAATCATATTCTCCAGCTTTGGCTATTGTTAAAAAGGGGAATGATTATGGTTTGAAGGATAAGGATCTTTCATCTTTACATACAGTAGAGAGAATGCAAATATGATTATCCGATTGAATAACTAGATTATGATTGTCGTTATGACATTTAATTTGGTAAGTACTTTTTTATAAGCTCGGTTGATAATTCTTTTAGCTATTCTTGAAATTTGGTTAATTAGGTAAGTATTTTTAGAATATTTTTTTGACAAATGGTATCGATTTTAGGTTACAAATAGTAGTTATTTGAAGTCTTTATTTGTTGAGATTCGTTCTTGTCAACAAAACTTATATAACATTTTGCTTTTATATTCCTACAATTTCACGTCAAGATTATACTTCTCTGTGTGCGTGCTTTTTTCCTTTTTTTAAAAAAAATTAAACTAATATTCACTAATAATGTAAAGAATTTTACACTATTAGGTCATCTTTAACGCTTTACTTTCAAGGTTACAAATCAGACTTCTAATGAAGGTTAGTTATATAAATCTTTTGAATAACCTGATAATGCAACAAAACAAAGGGTAATTATAATATAATTTTTTGATAATGCAAGAATTTATTTACATTATTGTTGCATATAAGTTAAACTCTTATCCTTTTCTATTATCGAATATGCATAGGATTAAAGCGCCTTCAATTTGCAATATTTGAAGTTGGTGGATGCACGAAAAGTTATGGCAAGGATGCAATGAAAGAAGTTTGTACACAAACTGACCAATAATAATAAATAATAATATAATACATAATAAATCAGCTTCGTCGCTTTTGTTTCAAAGATTTTCTTGGGTATGGTTTCTCCGTTTAATGCATTCGTCAAATAAGATTAATTTGTCATCTACTCGAATAAATTTTCTAATAATATTATCGATGTGATTACTAAAAGTTTATATTCGTTGACATGAACAAGTGTGGCTCGTGCTCGAAGACTAGCGAAATATCATTTGCCTTTTTTACCCTCTAAATTTAAATTTTACATTGGATAAAATCATCATCTTAATTTCCCCCCAAATATTTAGGAGTTTTAAATCAACTAAATTTTGTACATTAAATCCTTCCTTATTAAACTTGTCATTTTCTTGACCAAAAAGTAAACTTGTCATTTAATTATTTTTTTTAGGACACTAAAAATAACTATAAAATTTTGCTTATTTTTTATTATTTGAACTATGTATAAAGTTCTGATTTTTAAAAAATTATTTATATACATTATAGAAAGAATTACAAGAAAATACACATGACTTCACACCATAACCAAAAATGGCTCATATTTTTAAGTTTTACCCATCCTAGCCCATATTGTACATATTTTGAAAGCACCGGCAAATTCAAAATATGTGTTCTTACAATCATTGCTTCTAAAAGCTATGGAATTAAATTTGTGTTCTTACAACATTGTTTTCGCTCTCTTCTTCTCACATCCTCGACATATGCTTCAAGGGACTGTATATTTTTTGCTTCTCCTCTTGTGTCACCTGGTTGCAATGTAAGAAAATTGAAGAGTAGAAGTCCACCATTGAAGACCATTCAGAGCTTTGCTTTCGAAAATGGTTTATTTTAATATTTTGTTAGTTTTTTGGATTGGGTGTTATTCCAATTAATTGAAAATATCAAAAGAAGTTCAAAATTTAAATTTGAAGTGATTTGGAATAGATTTGAGCAAGATTTGAATTAAATTTCAGAGAAGACGCAAGGAAGAAAACGAAGTCAGTTTTTTGTATAAGTATGTATAATATTGTATAATAGTGTATATGAGTATATAAACACATCTTATACACTTTTAACACATTTATACAAGCCTCTGTAGACGAACTTCTTCCACGATTTTCAGTTGCAATCTTGTTCAAAACCAGTCTAAATCTCCATGAAATGACTTCAAATTTTATATACAATCTCCTTATACTATTTCTAACAAGTTTAAATAACACTCACTCCAAATTTCTCTCAAAATCAAATTCGGAATTTAAACCCACATGTTTAAACTTGTTAAAAATCTAATTTTCACCATCCAAATGGATTTTGTTTGTTGAACTAATATTTGAGTCACAATTACTGATTCGAATATTAACTTAAATGCTTGAGGAATCCTTTTTAAAAATTGAGAACCTATTGGAGTTGGATGTTGAGTTTTAGCCTATTATTTTTGGGCTAGTTGATTGTAAATTGAAATATGAACTATAAAATTGAAAAGCATGAATTCCATTTGTTCTAATATGAAATTTTCCCTAAATTATACTAAAAAATACGAATTAAATTAAAATGTGTCCATACAACCACCGCGATGATAACAATATCAAACCGTGAACTTCGACGGAGGGCACATCTGTGCCTTGATGATTGAGATACAACAAAGCAATCGGAGATTTTGGATTCTATATTTGGATGAGGGGTAGATTCTTTTTTAATGTTTTCTTAACATTGTACTTTTATTTTTTATTTTTTTTAAACAAAAATTTTTACATTCACTTCACGTATTACAATTTTTATAAATTAGTGGCGGAGCCATAGGTGTCACCTTCGTCGGAAAATTATACTGTTTAGCTCGGTAATATTTTTAAAATATGTATATTTACTATTTAATGACATTCCCTTGACTTCTTGGCGAGTTTATTTTTTTATATTTTGACTCCCCTTAATAAAAATCTTGGTTCCGCCACTGATATAAATTGCTCAGTAAAATATTTTACCTTTTACCTTGAAAATATTGGATCTATCAATTTTTTAAGACTTTCTATTTTTCCTTTTTTATGTTAGTGTTAGACTTACCTTAAACAAGTAATTTAGATTTTTTATAATCTAAGTTAATGTCAATTATATGATAAAAAGGAAGAGTCGTTAATACTTTACTACTACTTTTATTATACTTATTAGAAGTGCCATAACGAAATTTCTAATATATAAATATTTTGACTAATGGGGCATAATTAATTTAAGCAACGAACTAATGTATACAATTTTATTAAACTCTTACTTTGTGACATATGGATTTTATGATCTAACATTAAAAGATGTTGATATATATATATATATATATATATATATATATATATATATATATATATATATATA
>MDKI01121182.1:0-41682 GCA_005239505.1 Nicotiana paniculata
ATAAAAACTACTCTAATAATACAGGAAAAAGGACTTGGTTTTCTACAGGGGTAGAAACAGGTCTGTTGTCAGTTGCTTGTGGCTGGGCGGTCACGAGGGAAATTGGTGGGAGCGACAGAGGCACATGCGCGCTTGTCACTTGGCGCGGCCAAGACCACGGGACCGTCCGTGGCGCTAGGCGTTGAGAGGCTTGCTGGGACACCACGGGGCGCGTCCAAGGGGTCATGGGGCATGGTTGGAAAGCCGCCCATGACATTACACGAGCATAATCCAATTGTGATATGCTTTGGCCTTTGTTCTTTTCTAGTGCAAGATTCACGCCAATTGGAGTTTTTGCAACTTTAAAATCTAAGTGCTTGAATTTTCCAAGTACTGTCTTAATATAATGAGATTGTGACAATGCAGAACTTGAGGAGTCTTATGGATCTTAATCCCCAGAATTAAATTAGCAACTCCCAAATCCTTCATATCAAACTTGTTAGTTAGCATACGCTTAGTCGCATTTATGTTGGAAATGTCATCACTCAGTTTCAGCATATCATACACATATAAGAAAACAATGACTATGTAATTTGAAAAAATTTTAATGTACACACATTTATCACATTCATTTATGTTAAAACCATTTGACAACATTGTTTGGTCAAATTTCGCATGCCATTATTTGGGTGCTAGTTTTAGTCCGTAAAGGGACTTAACAAGTCTACATACATTTTTTTCTTTACCTGGAACCACGAACCTTCAGGTTATTTCATGTAGATTTCTTTCTCCAAATTTCCATTTAAGAAGGCCATCTTGACGTCCATTTGATGAATTTCAAGACCATAAACTGCAATTAATGCTACTAACGTTCATATGGACGTAATTCTTGTAACTGGAGAGTATGTATCAAAATAGTCAAGACCTTCTCGTTGTCTATACCCTTTGACCACAAGTCTTGCCTTATATTTATCAATAGTGCCATCATCTTTCATTTTCATCTTAAAAATCCATTTGGTTACCAACGGTTTATTTCCAGGAGGAAGATCAACAATTTCTCATGTATGGTTATTCAATATGGATTCTATTTCAATATTGACTGCCTCTTTCCAAAATAATGATTCCGAATAAGACATAGTTTCTTTAAATGTTCGAGGCTCATTTTCCAATAAGAAAGACACAAGATCTGGTCCAAATGAAGTAGACGTTCTTTGACGTTTACTACAACTTGGATCCTCCTGATTAAATGTACTTTCTTTTGTTTCTTACCGAGGTCGTTTAGATCCTCCACCAATCGACTCACATTCCTTTTTATACGAATATATATTTTCAAAGAACTCAGCATTATTTGATTCTATAACCGTATTATTATGAATGTCGGAATTTTCTGATTTATGAACTAGAAATCAATACACTTTACTATTGTTCGCATATCCTATGAAAACAAAATCAACGTTTTTCGGTACTATTTTTACCCTTTTGGGTTTAGAAACTTTCACTTTTGCCAAACACCCCCACACTTTGAATAATTGAAGTTGGGCTTCCTTCCTTTCCATTTTTCATATGGAATGGATTGTGTTTTGCTATGGAGTACTCGATTTAGTATCTGGTTTAGCCGTAAGAATGGCTTCCCCCACAAGTTTTGTGGCGAACCAGAACAAATCAACAATGTATTCATCATCTCCTTTAATAAACAATTATTTCTTTCCGCAATCCCATTGGATTGGGCCGTGTAAGAGGCTATTGTTTGATGAATAATTCCATATTCTAAACATATTTATTCAAAAGGAGATTCATATTCACTACCCCTATCACTTAAAGAAGTTCTTAAAGAGAAGTCCAGCAGAGACTAAGTTCTTCCTAATCTGGGGAACATGAAGGACGTTGTTCAGAGTCACCATCTTGCTAAAAGTGATTTTCAGAAATATCTTGTCACATCCTTCAATTTTGTCCGTTGCAGAATATCCCATATAAAGCGTCTCTTCGGTTCTAACAGGAGCATATGTAACAAATGCTTCTTTAACAGCACAAACATGGTGAGTGGCTCCAGAATCAATCCATCACTTCTTAGGATTTCCCACCAGGTTGCATTCAGAAAGCATAGCACACAAGCCATCAATATCTTCGTGTTTTAAAGCATGTTTTCTTGACCCTTCTTATTGTCTTTGTTTGGAGCACGACAATCTGTAGATTTGTGTCCAGCTTTCCCACAGTTGTAGCAATTTCCATTGAACTGCTTCTTGCTTGGGTTACTTTTTGGTCCAGAAGCCTTCTTCCTCTTTCTTTTATTTTGAGGAGCATCCTCAATAATGTTTGCTCCCATAATTTTTGAGTTTCCCCCGCCTTTCTTTTCAGCAGCTTTGTTGTCCTCTTCCATTCTCAACCGAACAATGAGATCTTCAAGCGAAATCTCCTTGTGTTTGTGTTTCTAAGTAGTTTTTGAAGTCCTTCCACAAAGGAGACAACTTCTCAATCATCGTTGCAACTTGGAATGCTTCATTGATGACAAGATCTTCAGTGAAAATTCTGTTAGTAAAAATAATATAATTAATACTTTCAACATCAATATTAATTCGACTTATACCTTCAGCAAGGAGATCGTAAATAATCACTTGTAATTTCTGGACTTATGTAATAATAGACTTGCTATCTACCATTTTGTAGTCTAAAAATTTAGCCGTAACGAATTTCTTCAACCCGACATCTTTAGTTTTGTATTTCCTTTCAAGCGCAATCCACATTTCTTTTGACGTCTCCACATTACTATAGATGTTATACAGATCGTCCTCCAGTCCGCTAAGAATGTAATTCTTGCATAGAAAATCAGAATGCTTCCACGCCTCAATCATGAGAAAGCGTTCATTGTGAGGAGTTTCGTCGGGCAGAACAGGAACATCTTCCTTAATGAACTTCTGTAGACTTAAAGTCGTCAAGTAGAAGAACATCTTCTACTTCCACCGCTTGAAATGAATCCCGAATTTTTTTTTAGTTTTTCTGTCGGTGCCAATGCTGGTGTTTTCGGCTTGTCGATGCATTGGCAGTCACCATTGGAACAGTCTGGTTTCTGTTGTCATTCGAAAAGAATGACACAAACAAATATTTATTAAACGACGAAGTTTTTATATCTTCAAACCGAATAAAACTGGAGTAGAAAATCACGTAGATTTTAATCTCCAATGGAGTAGAAAATCGCAACGAAGGCTTTAATCTCCAAAATGGGAGTAGAAAACCACAAAGGTAGTCTCCAGAACAATGAGTATAACACAAATACATAAAACAATTAAGTTCTTTAAGCTTGTTAGTATAATGTATTTGTAAAATAATTCTAGAGAAGAAAAATAACGTATAAAGAGAAATGTAGAAGAAACAGTATTTAATCCGAGCTCACTGAATTCAAAGTGTTTCCTTAAGGAACTTAATCTCCTCCTAGTACTCGAGGTTGTGGATTATTTCCTCCCAGGATAGAACAGATTACACATTGGTGTAGGGGTACTTCAAACCCCAGTATTTCAGCGAACACAATGATCGGTAGCAAATCACAGTTATTGTTGCTTTCTTTGTAGTTAAAACAATGCAGAAGAAAGGAGGAGAATTCAGAATTTCGTATGAAAAATCTGAGAGAATAACGAAGAGGTGCAAAGGTTTGCCTTCTTCTTAATTGTTTAAGAGCTAGAAGAAGAGCAATTGACCAAATCCGAAGCGGAAGTCGAGCGAGCGACGACGATGGTGCAAGGCTTGCCTTCTTCTTAACTGTTTAAGAGCTAGAAGAAGAGCAATTGTATATATTCTCATCAAAAGTCTTTTCCTCCTCCAATATGGGACAATGTCCTTTGTCAAGGAGGAAA
Organism: Nicotiana paniculata; assembly: GCA_005239505.1. Classification (NCBI taxonomy): domain Eukaryota; kingdom Viridiplantae; phylum Streptophyta; class Magnoliopsida; order Solanales; family Solanaceae; genus Nicotiana; species Nicotiana paniculata. The sequence goes on from MDKI01121182.1 coordinate 3,825, forward strand.
ACTCAAATATTTCATTTTCCCTCCATTTCCCATTCACCCTCTTTTAAGCTAAAATAAGTTTTAAAAATCCCAATAGTATGTGTATACATTACCCTACTCAAACCGCATTTGTAGAGATTCCATTGGATTTGTTATTACTCTTGTTGTTATTGTTGTTGATCCATGAGTAATTGACGTCTGTTCTTGCTTTAATTTTAACTGCTAAAGTTATAGTATTACTTAAGTTGATGTAAACACGAATGCATGTATATCGTACAAGTATTAGGCAACAACAAATGCTTTTTTTAAAAAAAAAAGTACTTCTACACATAAACCAACGTAGACAGACAGTCAATGCGTTAAGAATGAATGCAATCAATTATCACTCCCTCCCTTTCAACTAATGTGAATATATTTTTGTTTTAGTCCGTATCAAAATGAATATTCATTTTTCTTATTTGGAAATAAGTTATTTTTATGTAATAATTTAGAGTTATACAAAATATATATATGTCATTTTATATCACAAATTTAAAAATACTTTTTTTTTTTAAAAATTCGTGCGGGATTCACCTAAAATTAAGACGGAGAAAGTATAATATATTCATGTATATTAAGTAACTCAAGTCAAACGTAGTGGATTCAATTGAATTTACTACAAAATCAGCTATTAGGATCATGGGGAAATGAAAAGAAAATAAATACCAGTGCCTGCATTTGTTTTTTCAAGGGGAACTCGTACATTCCTTTTTTCATATATATATATATATAGGAGCCTCCCTTTGCTTTTGTTTGTTACTCACATTCAGAGCACGTTTCTTCAAGTCGTGATTTATCCCCAAGTCAACTATATGAAATCAAAATAATAGTATATTTGGCCAAGTTTCTCCAAGTTCAAAAATATTTATTTTATTTAGAAAAAGTACTTTTCAAATTTAAAATGTTTGGACAAATTTTTAGGAGAAAAAAATACTTTTGAGGAGAAGCAGAAAAAAGTAGTTTTTGCCTAAAAACACTTTTTTGAGAAATACTTTTGAGAAAAATACGTTTAGTACTTTTTAAAAGCTTGGTCAAACACTAATTACTACTTAGAAGTACTTTTAAAATTAATTAATCAAATACAAACGGCTTCTCATACTTTTGAAAAAGACACATTTAAAAATGAATACTTCTCAAAATAAGCTATTTTTTATCAAATAATTTATAAGTCTTTTCTGAAGTTGATTAAGGAGTAATTTGGCGCTCCATTTGGAAGTTGAAGTTGCATTAGACATACTAAAGTCTTTTTCATTTTTTTTTTTCGCCATGAGAATGGGGGATTAATATTACAAGATAAGTTAGACACTAATTTATTGAAAATGACACCCTTTGACACGCATTAGTAGGGAAAGTACAAATGTCGAATATATAGTACTCTAGTATTAATTATTTCGCATACACCGTCTAACAAAAAAGTCAAATACTAACATTTCAATCAACATTTCATAATTATTTTAATTCATTCAACACAATTCTACCAAATCGTATGTATAATTCGAAGAACTCTCCCATAACTTTCAGAACATTATTAATTAATGTGACAATTGCAGAAAGCAAAAGGGCATCTACGAAATTATTATGTAGCTAGGTACAGAGGCGGTGCTACAATTTTAAATTTATGGATTTAAAATTAAAATATTTTAAGTTACCGAATTATAAATTAATAAATTATAAATAATCAATGAGTTATTCAAGACAAATATAAGAAAACAAAGAGATCATTTTATTTACTATTCTCATTTAATTGTTCTAAGCATTTTAAATTTATTGACTCTTAATTTTGCATTTTCAAACGTAATTCATGTTCTAGACAAATTCATTTATAGACTAGCAAGGAAAATAAAGAGAACATTTTATTTACTGTTTACCTTGAAAATGGTATTTGTTTATCTTGAAAATGGTATTAATAATTATATTTGATTTGTGGTACTAAAAATATGTGATTTATTCAAATACTAGTTAATAATCAAGAAGTAATGAATGTAAGTAAGGAAAATGAGATAAGCAAATTAAAGTTGTCACAAGACTGGGGTCTCGAGCTCACTGGAATCGGGGGCCTCGAGGTCGGATAATAGCAATAAATGAAGGACAATAAATGAAGAACACTAGATAAGGATCAATAAAACTGAGAGACAGTGTTGAGCACGAAAAAAACAAAGAATGTCCTATTGCAGTAAATGTTGTATTTTACAAGAATGATTGGGGTCCCCTTTATATAGGAGGGGTGAATCCCAACATAGTACATGTCTAATTATGACAAAGAAACTCTATTAGTATAGTTGTATAACGGCCTTGTACGAACTTGTACTATCTTTGAATACCTTATCAACTATAACCACGTGTTCTTGGAAAATTTTCGCCTTTCCATGACGGTCATCGATTATAAACTGCTCCGAGGTAGGCCGTGATGGGCATTCTACATACTTCCTCGAGATATGCACTTCGAGGTCGAGCTTCAGACTCTACTTCGAGCCTCTCGAGATTGGGCTTGGCATGCCATATAGGCCTCGATATCGAACTCTCCGATATCGACCGTATACAGATAGTCCCCGCGTTTCTTAGAATGAAATGATAAGAAACGATTTGAATTCTTTGACTCTTCGATGTCCCCATCGTGACGTCAGTTACTTGAAGTCAGTGATTGATGTGACATAAAGGACGTGAGGCCACGCTTGCACGGTTCTCGAAAAGCATAAATCGATAACGACGGTTGGTCGTCCTTTTGTTTTCTCCAACACGCATACTGACCCCTATAAATACTCCAATCCTTCCCTCCTTAAACTTTTATTTTTCACAACATCTTCAGACCTTGATAAGTTCTTTTATACTCTTGCTTCTTTTCTGTGTTCATCTCTAAACCAATTTATTCCTTTTCTTCTGAATTTTTTATAGCAAAAATGGCAAAGACTTCTAAGACTGTTCCTCAAAAGGAGAAATCCCATTCTTCATCACACTCGTCTAAGAGCAAAGCAGTAGTATCTCCTCGTGTTGAGGAGTGTGTCCCCGAACCTTGTGAAACATCCTCTGATTTCAAGGTCGAAAAACCTTCTTCGCTAGCGGGACGATGTGAACCTATGTCTTGATATATCAGTTTGATAACTGAAACTAAGAAAGTGAAGATCGATTGTCGTTGGGGGGAGGTGGTACAAGTGGATATTCCTTCACCTGAGGAAGACATAACCATACATAAAGTCGGTTTCCTTAGTGTTTACATATCCTTTCACCTTAGGTCCGGTAGAACCATCTTCGCCACCGATAGACCCAGTGATCCTCGATTCTGCAGACAATATCAGGTGACGCTTGGTCAAAACTATCCATCATTCTGGTGAATCATTTACCTAATTAGGTATTTTTATAAACATAGTCGAGGGGATTCCTTTTACCCTAGATCATCTGATTAGACTGTATAGCCCCCGACTTTATCGAGGTGGCCTGATTAAGCTGCAACGTCGATCTTCGAAGACCTTCATTGCTAGCATCGACGAGGACAATGACCGAGGGTGGATGAGGCTTTGCCCGAGTTAGGACCTCGGACCTGATCCCTCCTAAGAAGATGCCATTCCCCGAGGAATGGAATATGAATCGTAAGTAAACATGTTTCGTTAATCAGATATTTTTACATCCCTTTGAACTAACTCCCTTCGATGATGCAATTGTCGACTGGTACCCTGGCGCGGTCAAGGATCTCCCCGGCTGGGTTCGAAAGCTAGATTCGACCTCTCCCTACGCTAAGCGCGTGTGGCATGATTTGGCCAAAACCCGACGGAGCCAAAAACCACAGTGAGTTTTATTTCCGACATATTTGAATTCCTTAGAAAAAATATCTCTCGATAGTATTCCCAACCTTTGTACTTATGTAGGCCTTGGATAGGCTGTTTTGATGAGGGAGCCCCCGCCTGGGGAAGTAGACAGTCCAAAGATTGCTAAGGAGAAGAAAAGAAAGAAAAAGTCACTAGCTGAATCCTCGAAGCCTAGAAAGGCCAAAGCTCAAAATCCTAAAGCCGATTCAGCGGCCTTAACTCCGGAAGTGGCTGAGAGTCTTTGTGTTGAGGCGAAGAGAATGATGACTACCCGCTAGTACTTAGGGGAAGAGTAAGCATTGTCGCTTCGACGCCTGCTGAGCCGGCGGTTATCGAGCCCAAGGTTGTTGATCCAGATATTGCCGATGCGGCCCCACCTCGAGCTGAAGAGATTCTCGAAGGTGGGTCAAGCGAAGTCCCTGAACCGACCAACAACCAAAATATGCCTCGAGCTAAAGGGCGTTTGGTTGATGAACTTGGGGAACCCAGCTCTGAAGCTCCCCGAAGGCGAAAGGCCCCGATTAGCCGGTTCGGGGTCATTAATGTAGATGATTCTCCGTCGGACCCTTCATTCTCTCCAGGGCAAATACGGGATGCCCAAAATATAGAGACTCCAGACGTTGGGCATCCCACGGAGAGAATGATATGTTTGAAGGATACTTTGTCGGGGTTGAAGAAATCCCCGACCTCAACGCCTCGTTCATTTTCAAAGAAGCCGAGAAGCTTCGAAAACAGGTAACCTCTTGACTTAACAACTTTATTTTGAGTTTTGATTCTTTCTTTTTTGACCTTTTTCCTTTATGGTTTTAGGCCTTGATGCTCTACAACCAAGCTTTTTCCAAGTCACAAACCGAGCTAGCCCACTGCGAAGAAGAGTATAGGAGGCTCGTGTCGGATTAAATAAGCTCAAAGCCTTTTATGCCAAAAAGGAGCGGGAGCTGAATGACCGTCGAGCACATTTGGAGAAGATGTCTAGAGAATGGGCCGATCTCGATGAGCAGGTAATACAGCCTTCGTGGGCCTACTTTTATGCTTATTCAACTTTAGCGCTTAATGCCTTAACTTGATTCTTGAAGCTCAAGCAGAAGGATGACCTAGTGGGGCAACTCCGAGAGGAGCTTGAGGTCAAAAATGCTAAGGTCCTCGGGCTGAAGAATAGCATGGACGAGGTAGCCTCCGAGAAAGATACTCTCCGAGAGAAACTGACCTCGGCTGAGTATCAACTTCAGGGTGCGAAGGGAGAGACCGCAAATACAAGGATCTTCATGCTGAGTCAGCTGCTGAGTTAATATTAAGTCCGAGATTAATGAGATCATAGCCTCGTATCGGGATGACGCTGAAGCTGCAAATGCTCGGGCTATGAAGGTGTTTGATAAGGCTGGGATTAAGCTATCTCATGCCCATTAACATTCTTGATTGGAGTCTTGAAGGCAGGCTCTCGAGGAGGTGCATGTGGAGGGTTTCGATCTTTCTGCCGAGTTCGAGAAAGTGAAATCCTTAGAAGAAGAATCGACAACCTTGCTTACTTCTGACGAGGATTCAGCTAGTGGCTCGGAAAATGACAAAGATGAAGACGAAGTCCCCGGGGGGGAAGAGGTCGTCGATGATCAGGGGGCCGAGGGCCAAGCCGTCAAGGGAACAACTCCTGAGGGAACTTCGTCCGATCAAGTGACCCCGGTGGTAGAATAGGATTCTTTTGTTTTCCATCTTTTTTGTGTAAGGGCTCCGTGTAGGAGCTTTGTAAATATTCTTTTGTGAACATGATTTGGATATGAAAGGAATCCTTTGATTTTTCTTCGTCTAAATTTCCATCTTGTCTTTGTCTTTGCTTTTGTGATGAAATTTGATGCTTGTCGATGATCAGTCCGATGTGTTGGACTTAGAATATAAAACCATTAGGCTTTTTGTGCTTGATGAACAATCAATAATAGTTGACCTTTTAGGGTCCGATCTTCAAGTTAAGCTTTAGTTCGGGACTTTCGAGTCCGAACTTAGGTGAGGTTCTCGAGCATAGTGTGCTTCGGGGTTATGCCTTTTTAAGGTCTAATAAGTTTGAGTACGCCTCTTTGAGGTCTTATAAGTTTGATTGCTCTTATAAATTCGATGTTGCCTCATTGAGGTCTTACAGATCTGATGTTGCCTCATTGAGGTCTTACAGATTCGATGTTGCCTCACTGAGGTCTTACAGATTCGATGTTGCCTCATTGAGGTCTTATGAGCTCGAGGATTTGATGGCTCGATAAGTTGACTGTCGATGACAGTCCCCGAGTGTTCGGGAGTATTTGGCCCTTAAGCCATTTCATGCAAGAATAGTAAAATTCTTTGAGGCACAAAGTGTTTTGATGAACAAGGATACTTCTTCGATTACTTGATACATGCATACATGTTTTTTCCATTGGGGGCTCGACTATTCTATACAGACACGGTTCATTTGACTGTGACCCGATACAACATTCTCCTATCGAGGCCCTCTTTGGCATAACTTGGTTTCTTTGAAAAGATAACCTCCGAGGGTGATGCCCCCCAGTATTCGAGGTTGATTAAAAATAAGCCTTGAATACTTTATGAGTTTTCCTTAGGTAGCATATAAATGTTGCCTCGTTAAAAACCTTGTCGGCAAAACCCATTTGGGATAAAACCCAATCTAAGGGAAAAAGAGTGCAATACATACTTTAAAACCTAAGGTCTTCGAGCTGAAGGGTCCTTCGATTCCTCTCAATCGAACACCTGCAACAAGTTAGTATGAAATATAAACGAAAAGGGAGAAGGTTATACCTTAGCAATAATAACGTTTGAGCATCGATATGTTCCAATTTCTTTGTAGTTGCTCTCCCTCCATGGTGACAAGTTTTTAGGACCCTTTTCCTACTACTCCGAGGATGCGGTACGGTCCTTCCCAGCTAGGGACTAGTTTCCCTTCGTTTGGGTTTCGAGTGTTGAGGGTAACTATCCTTAGAACTAAGTCCCCGAATCCAAAGTATCGGAGGTTTGTTCTTCTGTTGTAGTATCTTTCGATCCTTTATTTTTGAGTGGCCTCGCGCTTTTCATCTAGTAGTTCGAGGGCGGTATTCACGGCCTCATTGTTTGAGTCCTCTGTGGCGTGCTGAAATATGGCACTTGACTCTCCGACCTCGACTGGTATCAGCGCCTCAGACCCATACACCAGAGAGAACGGGGTCTCCCTGTGCTTGACTTTAAGGTTGTTCGATATGCCCATAATACCTCGGGGCAACACTTCTTTCCATTTCCCCTTTGCATTCTATAACCTCTTCTTTAAGTTTTGAAAGATAGTTTTGTTTGTGGACTCGACCTGACCATTTGCACTTGGGTGGTAAGGCGTTGATAGGATCCTTTTGATTTTGTGATCCTCGAGGAATTTCGTCACCTTGCTACCGATGAACTTCTTCCCATTATCACATGTAATCTCAGAAGGGATCCCGAATCGGCATATGATGTGATCCCATATGAAGTTGATGAATTCGTTTTCCCTTATCTTCTCGAAGACCTGTGCTTCTACCCATTTCGAGAAGTAGTCAGTCATAAAAATAAATCTAGCTTTACCCGGCGTCGTTGGTAGGGGGCCGACGATGTCCATCCCCCATTTCATGAATGGCCACGGGGATAGGACTGAGTGTAGTTGTTCACCGGATTGGTGATTCATTGGTACAAATCTTTGGCATTTGTCACATCTTCGAACGAATTCCTTGGTGTCCTTTTCCAACTTATCCCAATATTAACCTGCTCTGATCACCTTCCAAACTAAAGATTCGGCACCGGAGTGGTTTCCACAGGTGCCTTCGTGGATTTCTCGAAGCACATAGTCTGTGTCCCCCGGTCCCAAGCATACTACTAATGGTCCGTCGAAGGTCCTTCTGTATAGTGTTCCACTCTTGTCGAGTTAAAATCAAGCTGATTTGGATCGAAGGGCCCTCGATTCTTTTGGATCCGTGGGGAGTTTCCCATGTTCCAGGTAGTCAATGTACTTGTTCCTCCAATACCATGTTAGACTTGTGGAGTTGATTTCGACATGGCCTTCTTCGATCACCGACTTTGATAGTTGTACGACAGTCCCCGGGAGTATGTCATCTTCTTCGACAGACGATCCCAGATTTACGAGTGCGTCAGCCTCGCAATTTTGTTCTCGAGGTATGTGAACCAGGGTCCACTCTTTGAAGCGATGCAATGTCACTTGAATCTTGTCTAAGTACCTTTGCATCCTGTCTTCTCGAACCTTGAAGCTCCCATTTAATTGGTTCATTACCAGGAGGGAGTCATATTTTGCTTCGATGACCTCTGCTTCTAGGCCTTTGGCCAATTCGAGACCTGCAATCATGGCCTCATACTCGGCCTCATTTTTAGTCAACTTCGAAGTTTTTATAGATTGTCTAATTATGTCGCCCGTAGGTGGTTTTAGAACTATGCCGAGCCCATAACCTTTCACATTCGAGGCACCGTCGGTAAAAAGGGCTCATACCCCCGATGATGTGCCCGTTTTTAACAAGATTTCTTTCTCGACCTCGGGCATGATGGTAGGCGTAAAATCTTCCACGAAGTCCACAACAATTTGAGACTTGATAGTCGTTTGGGTTTGATACTTGATATCATACCCTCCGAGTTCGATGGCCCATTTGGCCAATCGGCCTGATAATTCGGGCTTATGCAAGATGTTTCGAAGAGGATATGTAGTTAAAACACATATAGGGTGGCATTGAAAGTAAGGTTCCAATTTTTTAGATGCACTTACTAATGCAAGAGATAATTTTTCTAAGTGCGGATACCTGGTTTCAACATCTCGTAGGGTCCGACCTACGTAATAGATAGGGAATTGCCTACCTTGTTTTTCTCGAACCAACATACCACTTACCGCTACCTCGGACACGACCAAATATAAGTATAACATTTCATCCTCCTTCGGGGTGTGGAGCAAAGGTGGGCTCGAGATATACCTCTTTAATTCTTCCAAGGCCTGTTGGCATTCCGGGGTCCACTCGAAGTTGTTTTTCTACTTGAGTAAGGAGAAGAAGTGATGACTCCAATCCGATGACCTCGAGATGAATCGGCCTAAGGCATCCGCCCGGTCAGCCGTTGTGCGGCTTTCACACTGTTTACCACAGTGATCTCCTCTATGGCTTTAATTTTGTCGGGGTTGATCTCGATCCCCCTGTTCGATACCATAAAGCCTAAAAATTTGCCCGATCCGACTTCGAAGGCACATTTCTGGGGGTTAAGCTTCATGTTGTACCTTCTTAGGAAATCAAATGTTTTCTGCAAATGAGTCAAATGGTCCTCCGTGCGCAGGTACTTAACTAACATATCGTCAATGTAAACTTCCATAGATTTGCTTATTTGATGTTCGAACATCTTATTAACTAGGCGTTGATATGTGGCTCCCATATTTTTTAGCCCGAAGGGAATTACATTATAGCAATATGTGCCATACTTTGTGATGAACGAAGTCTTTTCCTGGTCCTCCGGGTTCATTTGAATTTGATTGTACCCAGAGTAGGCATCGAGAAAAGTAAGGATCTCGTGGCCGGCCGTGACGTCGATCAAACGATCGATGTTGGGTAATGGAAATGAATATTTAGGGCAGACTTTATTTAAATCTTTATAATCTACACATATTCTCAATTTATTTCCCATTTTGGGGACTACTACTACATTAGCTAACCACTCGGGGTATTTCACCTCCCTAATGGATCCTATTTTGAGAAGACTTGTTACTTAGTCCTTGATGAATGCATGCTTTACCTCGGAATGAGCCTCTCTTTTTGCTTCACCAGTTTGAACCTGAGGTCGACGCTTTATCGATGGGTGGTTATTTTCGGTGGGATCCCTGTCATGTCTAAATTGGACCAAGCTAAGCAATCAATGTTATCAATAAGAAATTGAATGAGTGTTTTCCTGAGATCAGGGGTTAATCCCGTTCCCAGGTATACCGTTCGATCTGGAAGATGTTCGACCAAAACGTCCTGTTCGAGCTCTTCGACTGTTGACTTCATTGCATCTGACTCTTCGGAGGCAACGAAGGTTCGAGGAATGAGGAAGTCTTCTTTGTCGTCCTCGACTACTTGCTCACTGATCACATGTCCTTCGGACTCAACCGAGGGTATAGACTGTGGTTGCTATTTGGCTACTTCCTTGTCTTTTGACTTCTCTGAGGTGGAAGGCACTGACGCTGGTGCCATATCGTGCACCGCGAACATCTCCTTTACCGCATGCTGATCTCCGTACCATATTTACACCATCCTTTGTTGGAAACTTCATCATTTGATGAAGAGTTGATGGCACCGCCCTCATACTATGAATCCATGGCCTTCCAAGCAAGGCGTTGTATCTCATGTCACCTTCGATGATGTGAAACTTGGTATCTTGAATTGTACCGGACATGTTGACTGGGAGGATGATTTCCCCCTTCGTTGTCTCACTCTCCACGTTGAATCCATTCAGGACTCGAGATGCGGGGATGATTTGGTCGAGCAGCCCGAGCTGCTCCACAACCCTCGACCTGATTATGTTGGCTGAGCTAACTGGATCCACGAGCACACATTTAATTTTAACTTTATTCAAAAGAAAATAAATTACTAGTGCGTAATTATGAGGCTGAGAGAAGGCATCGATATCCTCTTCGCTGAATGTAAGAGCATCCTCGGGTACGCAGCTCCGAGTCCGCTTTTCCTTTGTGATGGATAGTTTTGTTCATTTGAACACAGGTCCCTGTGGGGCGTCGACTCCTCCAATGATCATATGAATTATATGCTACGGCTCCTTCTGTTCGTTCTTCCTGTTCGCCTCTCTTTCTCGAAAGTGATTCTTAGCTCGGTCGCTGAGGAACTCTCGAAGGTGCCCTTCGCTGATCAGTCGTGCTACCTCCTCCCGAAGTTGTCTACAATCTTCGGTCCTATGATCGTGAGTGCCATGGTATTTGCACATTAAGTTGGGGTTCCTTTGGGAAGGATCCGACTGTATTGTCTTCGGCCACCTGGTATCTCTGATCTTACCTATTGTTGGTACGATGTCTAATGCATCGATGTTGAAGTTATACTCTGACAATCGGGGTGCCTCCATCCGCCCCGTGTGCCTGTCGAACCCAGTTTTGCTCATGAGTCCTCGAGAACTCTGACCTCGATCTACCCATCGATCATTTCGAGGTATAGTATGCCTCAGGGCATTTCTTCGGTCTTCGACATATGGTTGGTATCTTTCCTTGTTCGGTTTTGACTCCCTTTCTACATTCTTTGACTTTTTTTCTAAGATCCTACTTAGATATACTGAGACCGAGGGGGCTCCCAATTGGTCGTCCTCGACCCTGATCTTCGATTGATACCTGTTATGCACATCTGCCCAAGTTACGGCGAGATACTCGATCAAATTTTGCTTCAGCTACTTCGAAGCTATCGTGCTTCGTTCATTCAAGCCTTGAGTGAAGGCTTGCACCACCCAGTCATCGGAGACTGGTGGTAATTCCATTCGCTCCATCTGAAAGTGGGATACGAACTCCCTTAGCATCACCTTCTCTCTATGTTTAATTTTGAAGACATCGGACTTCCTTGTAGCGACCTTAATGGCACCAGCATGTGCCTTCACAAAAGAGTTTGCCAACATGGAAAACGAATCTATTGAGTTTGGGGGGAGGTTATGATACCACATCATGGCCCCTTGGACAGTGTTTCTCCAAACTTCTTCAACAAGACGGACTCGATCTCGTCGTCTTTTAAGTCATTCCTTTATACCACAAGTATATGTGGTAATATGCTCATTAGGATATGTGGTCCCGTTGTACTTTGGGATATCGGGCATCCTGAACTTCTTCGGAATGGGCTTCGGAGCTGCACTCGATGGAAATGGTTTTTGCACGAACTTCTTCGAATCTACCCCCTTCAAAATCGGAGGTGCGCCCGGGATCTGATCGACCCTCGAGTTATAGGTTTCTAATTTTCTTGTCGTTGGCCATTGAATCCGTTGAGGACTAGAGAGGCGGGAACGATTTGATCGAGCAATCCGAGTTGCTCTACCACCCTCGACCTAATGATGTTGTCCGAGCTACCTGGATCCACGAGCAGACGTTTAATTTGAAATTTAGTCAAAAGAAAAGAAATTACCAGTGCGTCATTATGAGGTTGAGACAAGGTCTTGATGTCCTCTTCACTAAATGAAAAAGCGTCTTCAGGTATGTAGCTCCGAGTTCGCTTTTCTCTGGTGATGGATACTCTTGTTTGCTTGAAAATGGGTCTCTGAGGGACGTCGACTCCACCAATAATCATGTGGATGACGTGTCGTGGTTCTTCTGTTTCATTTTTCATTTTTCCTGTTCGCTTCTCTTTCCCGAAATGGGTTTTTAGCTCGGTCGCTGAGGAACTCTCGAAGGTGCCCTTTGCTAATCAGTCGGGCCACCTCTTCTCGAAGTTGTCTACAATCCTCGGTCCTATGACCGTGGGTACCGTGATATTCACATATCAAGTTAGGGTTCCTTTGTGAAGGATCTGATAGGACGGGTCTTGGCCATATGGTGTCCTTAATTTTACCTATGGCCGATACGATGTCTGAAACATCAATGTTGAAGTTTTACTCAGATAGCCGGGTGCCTCTACCGGCCCTATGTGCCTATAGAACCTTACTTTGGTCACTTCGAGGTATGTTACACCTCAGGATATTTCTCTGATTTTTTATGTACGGTTGATACCTTTCTTTGCTTGGCCTTGGCTCTCTTTCTGGAAGCCTCGATTCCTTTGCTAAGAGCCTGTCGGGATACACCGAGCTCGAGGGGGCTTCTAATTGGTCATCCTCGACTCTGATCTTTGACTGATACATGTTGTGTACATCCGCCTAAACTACAACGGGATAATCGATTAAGTTTTGCTTCAACTTCTTTGAAGCTATCGAAGGTGGCCTCTTTATGATTAATAATGAGCAATAAATGAAGAATAATTAATTAACACACTAAATGAAAGGCAATAAATCAATGGTACAATTGTAGGGAATGTTTGAATTAGAGAGCAGATGATGTTTTTGTTCTTGTAATATCATGTCTGTTACAAAATGACAAGGGTCTCCTTTATATAGGAGGGAGAATTCCAACATAGTACATGTGTAATTATTTCAAAGATAAACAGCTGGTACAACCATTTAATGTCACGGTACGGACTTTACTATTCTTGCAGACTTGATCAACCTTAACCACGTGCCTTTTGAGAATTTCCCGCTTTTCTATGATGGTCTCCGATTTATACTGCTCCGAGGTCGAGTGTGGGGGATCCTTGATATGCTTCCTCGGTGTCGAACCTCGAGCTGTGCCTCGTGCCCTCTGAAAACGGGCTTACGAAATGTTATAGCGATCATAAAATCGGACTCTCCAATTTTAGCGGTATACATCTACTATTCTCATTTAATTTACATTTAGAATTTAGGCTGGAATATGACACCCATAATGGGGTGATATATAACTTACCCAAGTTAAATGTGGCAAGTTAAATTCTGTTATTAAGTAGGAGAAAGTGGAAGTTATGGCATACGTTGAGTTGCAATAAGAATAATTAAAAGAGAGATTTGAGATCAATTCTCCGTAAAAATTATAGAAGAAAATATTTTAGATTAAGGGTGAGTTTGCGGTAAAAATTTACAGAATTTTACTAGTAATTTTGCAAGAAAATGCAAAATATATTGTTAAAGAATAAGAGCCCGTTTGGACATAAGAATTTTTTTTCTTTTTTTCGTGTTTGTTCATAAAAATTTTAATTTTTATTTGAAGATGTATTTTGGAAATTTTCGGAAATTTTAAAAACTTAAAAAAGCCGTTTTTCAAAATATTCACTCAAGAAACTTCACAAACAACCCAAAATTATATTCATGTACAAACACAACTCTAAATTTCAAATACCATTTTCACTTGAAAATTGTTTTCACCGTATTTTAAAATTTTACATTTCTTATGTCCAAACGCCCACTAAGTTATGTCGACCACCGACCCGACCCATGAATCCTCGAGTCCCGAACTCCAACCTTGACCTCCCCATTCCTCTGTCCCCAACTCATTTAGCCTAAATTATAGTATATAAATATTGTTGAAATAATATTTTTGGCTTACTAATCAAATCAAAAAATAAGTATACAAATTATTTATTTTGTGGAAAATATTTTATTTAGTACAAAAGACACCTTTAGGTCTAAAATTACATTCCTCCCGTGATAAGGACCTCTTTATTTAATGCTTTATTGTTAGCTCCTTTACCGTTGGAATAAAATCAATAATTCAAGAGAGTTGTAGTCAGTCTTCTGACAACATTATAGTGACAACTCATTCAGCATGATATATTTTTAACTTTTACTGATAAAGAAAAGAACAACAACAAAAAATTAACAAGGGGTATAGGTGTTATTCAGAGACTCGGCCAGATGGATCTTACTTGGAGAAAAATATCTGGCGTGATTATCAAAATATATGATGCAGTGGATGGGGTTGCTCTTTTTCTGACAAAGGAATTCGAGTTCGAGTTTTGAGTATAGAAAAATTCTTGATAGGGACCATCTCCTCCAACTAGCGCGAATCTAGACAATTATCGGATTCCAATACGAGTATCGGATTTGAGGAATCCTAAAAAGGAAATATCTGGCGTGCAAAATTAACAAATAGAACTGTGTGTCCTGTGTAGCAAAACTTTATAACTCCTCAATATTAATAGCACAATTGCTTTAAAGCCAAATTCAGGAGTTAGACACTGATTAGGTTTTTTATACGTGTAATAACATGACTTCGACATCTGAGCTTATTTAAGACGATATCAAGATTTTAATTTTATGAATTTTATAATTTTGAACGATAATTTCAAATAGTAATAAGTGAATTTAAAATTTATATATATTTAATAATTTTTTAAAATATAAATAAAGTATTTGTGCGAAAACTATTGAATTTTATCGAAACGCAGCTGTATTTCTAGATTTACCCATGATTTTAGGCTTGTCTTTTTTGAGCGGTTACCTAATATTTTAAGTTGGTAGGACAATTAAACAAAGTGTATTTGTAGTGCCACCCAACTAGAAGTTAGAAAAATTAATTGAATGTGCATTGCCATAAAGATAATTTATATTATCAATTTAATTTAACTGTCCATAGTAAATTTTTTAGTTAACTTTTTGTCTTTTTGTAAATTTAACTTGACCATTATATAAAAAAAGTTATTTTATCTTATTTTTATAAATTGACGTATCGGACAATATAAAATACTTATAACTTTAATTGTGTGAAGTTGCTCATATTACCAATTTCAAACCCGAACAAAAAGAGGGTTACAATAGATTCCTAACCCAACATAAAACTAACTATTAATTTAAGAAATTTATTGGGCAGTGCAGAGAAGGAGAAATTCAAAAATAAATTAAATTTAAAAGTGTTAATTGAAAAATAATTACAGTTCATGTAAAGATAAATATGAACGAAAATATTGTTCAAAATATAAAAAAATTTCTAGTATAATATACTGAAGTTCGAATTTTTTATATGTGAACTTCCAGCATAATATACTGGAGTTCCAACATAATATACCGGTTCAACATAATATGATGGAAGTTCATACTCCAATCTCCAGTATATCATGCTGGAACTTTTCGTGTGCTGGAGTTCCAACATAATATGCTGGAAATTCATACATAAATACATCAATTTCCAGTATATTATATTGGACCTTTTGTGTTTTAATAAAAATATAACTATTTTTTAATTATTTTACAAAAATTAACTATTTTTAAATATCGATCCGAAAATTGACTAGCCCGTTCCACTTTCACGATAACTTACAAACTACAATCAAAGTGACAAAACCATTACTCAATCACTATAATATTGGCCACCACAAATAACCTTTTTGGCGCTTTCACTCCAACCACTGTCGGCACATTCCTCTATTCCCCTAAATTCGACAAAATCTACTCCCTGAGCCACGTGGCAATATTTTCACCTTCTTTTTGGGTCCCACAATTTCATATTCCTATACAGCTCACAGATTAACCCAATTTTTCTCTCTTTCTCTCTCTCTCTCTATCCTTTTCTCCCCTATCATCGCCGTCCTATTATCCGGTGATAATATTTTCCTTACGGCGCCAGTAATTTTTCTATTTCCGGAAATACCCTTATTCTACTTCATTTTCCACTTTTCCGTTACACTTTTCTTTTAGATTTTCTTTTCTTGGTTATGCATTTATTGCCGTCTCTTCAACCTATATACTTGGAAAAGGTTGCTGCAGCAGAAATTCAGAATTTATCTTTCTGAAAATTTTTTAGAGGGTATTACAGGGATTTTGTGGAGCTATTTTAATTTGTCGATCTACAAGAGTTGAGAATTCCGGCAACCATGTCGGGTCCGTTAGATCGGTTTGCTAGGCCTTGTGAGTTTATTTGATTTTCTTTTATTTTCCATGCTTTATTTTTATTTTCAAAATTTTAAGTACATTATTGGCCATTTTAGTTTATAGCTATTTCTCTTGTTAAAAAGTAGGGCTTTTGAACTTGTCTGTGTTTTTCAATTTTATGACTTTTTATGACTGTATTGGAACAAGATGGGTCAGAATTGTGCTGACTTTTGATGACTTTTGAATTGAGGTTTTTTAGTAGTTTTTCTTTTTATTGTTTTATCATATGGACGAAAAAAATAAATACAATTTCTGACGGAATGAAATAGGTCGCAAAATGCAGTGTAATAAGTGTAGATGATCGATATAGTGGACTCCAACTAGTTTTGGATTGAGACGGAGTTGTTGTTGAGCATAACAAGTGTAAATGATTTATAGAGCGGACTCCAACGAGTTTAGGATTGATACGGAATTTTTCTTGTTGGTTCTCTTAATCCTAGGAGGGAATTATGATTTTTTGTGAAGTAGTGTGGATTTTGACTAAATCTACTTAGTGGCGTTTTTGTTTATGCTGGGTCCTGTCTGGTGATTTGGGTTTTCTCATTTGGGGAAAAGTAGCTCTCAGCTATCGACAACTGACATGGTCATGTTCACAGTAACTGTAGAGCGCTCTGTTCAGTATTATCGACTGCTGCAATTTGACCCACATTCTGGTTTTTGCAACTATCACAATGAGCTTCCATAGAAGTGGGAATTTTGATAAAAATGAGCATAAGGGTGATTCGGTTGAGGAGGAAGTATTTGTTCAATTTTAAGTCAAACATCGCATCTATTTCACTCCCTTACTTTCCATATTAGCGAATTGACCATTTAGGGCATAAGGTACAAGTGCTTGAAAGTCTAAATTACGAAAATGTATGGAAACTTCTTTATGAAAATATCTACAGAAACATAAAAGATAACTATAGAATCATGTAGTAGAGAGGAACTATTGTTATTATTTTCTGTCTATTCGCACATCGCAATTGGCTTTTAGAGGAAAAAGAGTTTGTTCTGTACGTGCTGAATTCTAGTTGACTTCTGCCTAGGACTTGTTGGTCTAGTTTGTTTTCTCAGTACGCTTCTGCTTCACCCTTTTGGATATTCCGGAATTGATTTTCCGACTCCTATCTTTTCCACCACTTAACAGGCTTTGAGGGGTCATCTGCACGTGAAGAGAGAAGGGAAAGAAAATCTGATTTTGAGAATTCAGAGGATGAAAGGAGGACGAGAATTGGTTCCCTGAAAAAGAAAGCATTGAATGCATCAACAAAATTCAAACATTCTCTTAAGAAGAAAAATAGTAGAAGAAAAAGCGATGGACGAGTGAGCTCAGTCTCCATCGAGGATATTCGGGATGCTGAGGAGCTACAGGCTGTTGATCAGTTTAGGCAAGCATTACTTTTGGATGAGCTGTTACCAGAGAGACATGATGACTACTATATGATGTTGAGGTAATGTCCTGTTACCTGTAACTTCTACATGTATGTATGCACAAAGTGATAAGGTTTATGCTTGCATTAAGTTTACTGTGATGTTTCTGCGTGTTTACAAGTCATTTGAATTACATCTTTGATGTTTAACAATTTGTTCATATAGGTCTTCTGTGAAAGTTGGATTTGTTTGTCAACTTCATTAAAAACTTTTTTACAGGCCTGCCAGAGCTGGAACAAAAGATAGATCAAATGTGAGTATAGATGTTTAATTTTACAGCATCCCAACTTATTAACAGTTCTTCTGTGTTTGTTGCAGGTTCTTAAAAGCAAGGAAGTTTGACATCGAGAAAGCGAAGCACATGTGGGCTGATATGATTCAGTGGAGGAAGGATTTTGGGGCTGACACCATTACGGAGGTAATATTACCCCCCACAGCATGTGGCTGGAATGGTGTTCTTTCTTTTTTGTATTTTTAGTTGTATGTTTGTAACATCATTTAGGCTGAAATGCTTTCTGAACTTAATCGCTCATCAGGAGTTTGAATTCCCAGAGATGGACGAAGTTGTAAAACATTATCCCCAAGGTTATCATGGGATTGATAAGGAGGGTAGACCAGTATACATTGAAAGACTAGGGAAAGTTGATCCTACCAAACTCATGCAAGTCACAACCATGGATCGTTATATAAAATACCACGTACGAGAGTTCGAGAAAACCTTTATGATTAAGTTTCCAGCTTGTACAATAGCCGCAAAAAGGCAGATCGATTCAAGCACGACCATTTTGGATGTTCAGGGAGTGGTAAGTTACCTCTTGTTTAGTTTTTCTTTCTCTACCTTTGATGATTTGAGAAGCATTTTTTGAGCAAATAAATGTTTTCCCTATCTTCATTTTCTATGTTGATTTTTAGGGCTTGAAAAACTTTAGCAAGAGTGCAAGGGAGCTTATTATGAGACTCCAGAAGATTGATGGTGATAATTATCCCGAGGCATGATTTCATTCCTGTCTGAATAAATATTATGAGAGTCTCCTAACCTTGGGATCATTAACAGATTTTCCCCTTTTTTGACATGTGCAGACTCTTCATCAGATGTTCATAATCAACGCTGGACCTGGGTTTAGGCTCCTTTGGAACACTGTTAAGAGTTTTCTGGACCCGAAGACAGCCTCCAAGATACATGTCTGTCGATGCTCTTCTCCTGTAACTTATGAAGTCTCTGCTTTAAAAGAAGTGGTTATATTTACCTTGTTACTTTTTTTTGTCTCTTGTAGGTTCTAGGGAACAAGTACCAGAACAAATTGCTTGAAATAATTGATGCTAGGTAAAAGGATCTGAATTCTTATTCACTAGACAAAGAATTTTGCTGTATTTATTTGCTTTAGGTAGCATTGCTGGTAATTTCCCTCAACATTCTTCTACTGATTTTTGATGCAGTGAGTTGCCAGAGTTCCTAGGTGGTAGCTGTTCATGTGCAGACCAAGGGGGCTGCATGCGTTCAGATAAAGGGCCATGGCAAAATCCAGATATACTAAAGGTAGTTTCAAGGCCCTCGCAGCTGATGAATGTTATTTTCTAATGATGCTCTGTTCGCAACATATTCAGGAAGACAGTTCATCTCCAAGATGTTTTTAATAATGAGAAACAATCTCTTTTGGTGATGCAGACATGTTTACATTTCAAACTAATCACTTTCTTTTTGGGATGCAGATGATTGGTGAAGCACGGCGTGCCAAACAGCTTGTTAAAGTTCTAAATAGTGAAGGGAAGGTAGTTTATGCTAAGCCTCGCTACCCAACGGTAGGACTTCCACCGTATTTCCAAAGTATTAGAAATACTCCATATAGTTTGTTTTTCTTGAAGATGGTTACATTTTTGTTTTATTTTAGCAGGTGAAAGGTAGTAGTGACACCTCTACTGCAGAATCTGGATCTGAAGCTGAAGATATTGCTTCCCCAAAAGCTGTAAGGAGCTATTCACATCTTCGGCTTACTCCTGTCCGAGAAGAGGTATACTTGTCCGTTTTCACTCAATTTCATGAGGTGGCTTTTCTTTTATTGAAAGGATTCGTCTGGACATCACTTGATAAAAAAGACCGTCTTACGTCAAACTGCGGCTGTCTATTTGACGTTCTTGTTTGAGATGAGCCTCAGATTCAAGATTGTGTTACTTTGATTAAACACATCCCTGTTCTTACCTTATGTAAAAAAAAAAATTAACCACATCCCCGTTCCTTTCTTGAATAGGAAGTTGAGCATATTATTTGTTATGTTCATATTTAATTTTTTCTCATCATCAAGCAGGCTAAGGCTATTGGAATGTCTGGCTACACCACAAACTTTCCAGGATATGATGAATATGTTCCCATGGTTGACAAGGCTGTTGATTCTGCATGGAAGAAGGAATCATCCCTTCAAAGACCCTCCAACCCCAAAGGTAAGAATTATTGAGAAGAGAATACACTGCTTATGAACACACTGTGAAAGGAAGAAGAGGGGGGGGATAAATATCTCTGAATTCATATAGTTTATTCAAGTGGTAAATTTTTTATTTTTGCACCTAATCAAGGAAAAAGAAAAAAGAAAAAAGAAAAGCTAGCTCACTGTTTGGTGTACATGTGTGTGCACACACTATTGCTTATATTTATGCAGTTATGATGTTGATATTTTCCTTACATTTTTCTCCTCTTTCATCTAATGAAGTTTGGGCATAAATATCTCTGAATTCATATAGTTTATTCAAGTAGTAAATTTTTTATTTTTGCACCTAATCAAGGAAAAAGAAAAAAGAAAAAAGAAAAAAGAAAAGCTAGCTCACTGTTTGGTGTACATGTGTGTGCACACACTATTGCTTATATTTATGCAGTTATGATGTTGATATTTTCCTTACATTTTTCTCCTCTTTCATCTAATAAGTTTTTATGTCACGACTTTGAATATTAATCATCCTAATTTGTTTCTT
The DNA here is from genome assembly GCA_005239505.1 of Nicotiana paniculata. Lineage (NCBI taxonomy): Eukaryota > Viridiplantae > Streptophyta > Magnoliopsida > Solanales > Solanaceae > Nicotiana > Nicotiana paniculata. The sequence continues at coordinate 24,422 of MDKI01121182.1, forward strand.
CAAGTTGCATGCACTATTCAGGCATTAAACGCCTGCATAATGTGAATATTTTCTTTTCACGAAAAAACAAAATGTAAATGTTTTCTTTTCATGAAATATAAAATGTGAATATTTTCTTGTTTGTTCAACTTTTACCTGGCACGTTGCTCTCATGCAACCAGTACTTTCTGTTTGACCTGGACTAGTATTCCATGGTTAACTTGGAGATATTAGGCTGGCTGTTGCGCTAGTACAACAGTAGTCTCATAAATCTGTTTAATTTATAATCACACGGTGCCATCTTGTTAACCTTTTCAGCGATGCTTCCACCAGCAGACTCTCAAAAACCTGTAGAAGGTCTTCGTGCTCGAGTTATAGGACTTTTTATGGCCTTCTTCATGACGGTGTTGATGCTTTTCCGCTCAGTTACATGCCATGTAACCAAGAAATTACAAGATTCATCGACTGTTGAAGACCAAGCTGGTCAAGAATTTACTTTTGATGCTAGCGCTAAAGAGGAGTTTCGGCCCCCTTCACCTACTCCAGCTTTTACAGAAGCTCAACTGCTCTCCGTTGTTCTAAAGAGATTGGGTGAACTTGAAGACAAAGTAAATACGCTTCAAGAAAAGCCATCTGAGATGCCTTATGAGAAAGAGGAATTGCTAAATGCAGCAGTTTGCCGAGTGGATGCCCTAGAAGCTGAGTTAATTGCAACCAAGAAGGTAAGCGGTTTATGAAGTTCCTCTAAATAAGCAAGGAAACTTATAGTCATTGCTCCATTCAGAATCTGCATTTTAATGTGCATTTTTTCTGTTTCTATAATTGTTCATCTGGCAGTTCTGCTTACATATGGACTAACTAATGTATGGTCTAATTAATGTAGTTTATAGTTTGAAATATTGCTGTGTCAGTTGGTTGTACGAGACACGTTCTACTGTTTTGTAAATCTCTAAAAGAATTGTACATAAGGAGAGGTAAAAAAGGGTTTGACGTGGTTGATTTTACTTTTGCATGGTGAGATAGATTTTATTTTGATGGGTGCAAATGCCAGCGTAAGCATTTTATTAAATGTAGTGATGTTTTGCTGAAAGTAATAGCTTTTTTTTCCCGTATCACAACATCTTATTCTTGGTTCTTGAGTCGATAACTCCTTCCCTGCTTGTTTCTGGTTGAACAGGCATTGCATGAGGCTTTGATGAGGCAAGAGGAACTTCTTGCTTACATTGACGGTCAAGAAGCTGCCAAGTTCCGGGTGAGTTCCTGTTATTGCATGGTATTAAGGGAATTTGAAGTGCAAATCCTTTTACTTGCTGAGAAAAAAAACTAATAAGGAAAAACATCTTGAATAGAAACGCGCATGCACTTTACTCGTTGTATTAAGTTGGTGTGCATTACAATTTGCGTTTTGGTGCTGATTTGCATCCATAATGCCTCCTTCTGCAGAAAAAGAAGTTTTGCTTTTAAGATGAAGATGCCTCGGGACGTTGATCTCGGATTTTTAACTGTGGTATCCAAATGAGATACATATTTGTAATGTATGTGTGGCAGTACTCGCAGTATGCGTTGAGTGCTTCCTTTTTTCTTTTTCGAATCCTCTGTTACATTTGCAAAATGAGGTGCACAATTTGTCATCATGTGAAAAGTTATATTTTCTGTAAGTTTGTTGTGAGTTTTTTTTGACATACTGAAGTAACATTTGAAAGTGTTTTAATTCAACAATCACTATCTGTGCTGTATTCAAGTAGAAACGCCCGAACTTTTCGCTGGTTGCGATTTTTAGTTCCTAAACACTTGAGCAGTGGAACAGTTCTCCATCTGGGTGAGTTAGAGCGAAACAATGATGCTAAAAGAACAAGTAAATCAAACAAAATAAGGACTAATAGAATAGAAGAGGTTGAAGGTAAAAGATGAAAAGAAAGGCAAATAGTGATTTTATATGAATTTGCAGAAGTAAATTTGCCAAGTCTTATCAACAACTCATCTTTGTATCTCAAGTACAAAATCTAACCTTGTTGATTCTAAAGTTTTATCCCCAGATCTTACCAAGAATAAGGAGGACAAAACAATCTAATGTGTCTAGTGGAAAAAGTTGCTGCCATTGAAAACAAGTATTGTAATTAGAACAAAAGCAAACAGCAAACAGCAAACTGCTTTCATTTTTATTTACAGAAAATACAAGCCGATGTATACGTAATGTGCCATAATATACGGCATTTACAATTAGAGCTTCATAGGATATATGGGTGAATGTAAAAAATATTCAGAGTTAATTTTACAAATATTTGAGATCATTCAAACAGCCTTTTGTTGGGCAAAAAATCACCATCTCTGCATCTATCTAAAGAAATTTCAAACAACCCTATAATATTTCCAATTTGTTTCAAGCTTTTGCGCTTAGAAAACAAAGAACTTCTTCTTCTTCTTCTTTTTCTTCTCAAGGGCGGATAGGAGCTCTTGTTGACGAACAAGAGCTTCTTCAAGAACCTGCCAGTTAAACATAAAGTATATTATTGGACTATCAAACTTCTCAATCACATCATCTAGTGTCGTTTTGGCAAATTCAAAACATTTGACGTTTTAGAAAAACAATAGGAAGTCACTATTCAGTACCTGAGATGTTTAAGGAGAGATACGGATAGTTTAGACAAATACTCTTACAATTAAGTCTATTAAACGTCATTTTAAAGACATTAAAAGACAGACGGGACGTAGTAAAGAAAAAAGCGGATAATACCTTCTTGGTAGCAGAAAGCTCTTGCTCCAAAGTATCAACCCGATTCATGGCATTGTTAAGCATTTCCTCTTTCTCAGGTGGTAAAGAAGAAGGTTTATGGCTAAGAGTAATGACCTTATCCTCAAGTTCTTCCATTCGTTTCATCATGCTAATATAATCTTTTGTGGAGATGACATGTCCATTTAACTGAGGCTGTCCTTTAATAATTTCAGCACTACATAAAGAACCAGCCAAGAGGGTAGCATCTGTAAGTTTTCTTGGCATGTTTTTTGTCATCCGAACCAATGTCACAATGCCCATGACTAAAGTCATCACTCCACTGAATACGGGGTTGCTAAATCCTTCCGGCGACTTGCTAGTATCGTGTACAGGGAAGAAATCTGTAGATCAACAGAGGATTACAAGTTTATGTTGCAGAAGAATGAAAAAGCTGGTTGTTTGAATCAGCAAAACATTCAGCTATGGAATGAGAGTGTAACGGAAATGGATATTAGGTCTGACTCAACCTCAAAAGTTAGCTCATAAGGTGAAGATGTCGAAAACCAAATAAAGAGACAGGAACTCATTTTCTCATCCAATGTAGACACTTAACGACAATATTTAGAAGCAACAATGCAATAGCATGTAAAACTGTAAACATGAGTCAGAGCAAATTGGTCCACACTAGCGCTTCCGTGCAGTAATTCGACCAAAGGTGATCCTATTACAGGAACAGCTTCAGGGGTGCCTACTAATATTTTCATTGTCCAGTAATCAGTTTGGTCACTATGTAAGGAATAACTAGCTATGCCGCTGGCTGTAGACCTCAACAGATGCGTGCAAACTGAATATTGAAGAAATCTAAAAGATTTGATACTCTTTGCATGCCCCGGGACATTTGGAGATGGGGTCTAACATTGGGTAAACTAAGAATTGAGATGGATCTAACTCTAATACTATGTTTAAGAAAATGAACTTTTAGGATGAACTCAATCACGAAAGCTATCATCTGAAGTAAAGATTGCTCAAGACCATATAAAAAAACCAACAACACATTCCCTCAACCAATGTGAAACACTTAATGATGGATGAGTATTGTACCTTTAGAATTGGCATAGTTGTTAGCTTTTACAACTTTATGCCAAGTTGCATCAACAGCCTTGTCCACGATAGGGATATCAAACTGAAAAGTAAAACCAAAACGTTGAATTCGGTTTAGGGTATAGTTGAGGATGAATCACTGGTGTTAGAATATGAACCCCATTGAAGTATTAGAGAAGTGAAGAAACTAAACAAACTACTCTGCCACCTCTTCTTCCCTAAAAGAAAGCAGATATGTAGGGGAGAATGCATTAAGTTTACTTTTTAGACCCCAAAAATTGTGGAGGAAGAAGCAACTTACTTCCTCGCGGACAGGGTAAAGCTGGCCATATGCCACATTATCCCTTTGAACGTTGGGAGAGTCAGTTCCCTTTTTAAAGGAAGTGTTCTTCTTTACATTCTGCAAATATATTTAATCACTTAATAATTATATGAACAATAAAAGTAACTGATATAAAAACAGCAGACATGAGAGTATACACACCTTGGTGTTAGAATTGTCATCCTCTGGGATAGTCTTCTCATCAAATGAGACCACAATTTTGTGTGAGCAGCATTTATGCTCACCATTGCGAACCATCTGACATCAAATGAATCACAGATCTCAGGCATGTCAAAGGAAAGTGATACTACTGAGCAATAATGTGCTGTCAGTCGACAGATAACTTACTAAAATTACAAGGTTGAAAGTTACCTTCATTATTTCTGGATCATTCCACGGGCCTTTATCAGAAAGCATGCATCCTCCTTTGTCAGCACAAGTACATGTGCCGCCTAAGAATTCTGGTAATTCGCTGGTAAAACGCAGTAGAAGCAAATCAAAATGCGATAATCTAATCAGCAATGCACAACTTCACCTTAAGTAAAGAGTAATTAAATACTACTAGAGTTACCTGGCATCAATTACTTCAAGCAATTTGCTTTGGTATTTATTGCCTAGAACCTAAAAAGAAAAAGAATGATACTTTTGTTATTCTAATGAAAATGACAGAAACAGTACTTGGAAGTTAGGCTGATTATGGACTTACATGGATCTTTTGAGTGGTCTTTGGGTCAAGGAAAGACTTGACAGAGTTCCACAAGAGCCTGAATCCAGAACCAGCATTGATGATGTACATGCGGCACAAACTCTATAAAGTGAATAGATGATTCAATTAAACAACAGGACTTAAAGAACTCTTATTAATATATGAATGGCTGTTATGCAGGGCTTCAGCTTAGTGAAAGGGAAAGAAGTACCTCAGGATAATTGTTGCCGTCAATAGCCTGGAGGCGTTGAATGAGATCTCTTGCTGACTTGTTGAAGTTTTTAAGTCCCTGAGGCGTTGGCGTATATTAAATTAGTAACTCAAAAGATAAGGTATGTTATCTGATATAACAGATTAAATTATACTAACTAGGTTTTGAGATCATATCATACCACTCCTTGGACATCCAGGATGGTTGTGCTTGTGTCAATGTGTCTTTTGGCAGCAAGTGAGCAGGCTGGCATTTTGTCATTAATGGTCCTCTCGAACTCCTGTACGTGGTACTTGAGGTAGCGTTCCATTGTCGTGGCTTGCAGTAGCTTGACAGAATCTACTTGACCAATTCTTTCAATATAAACTGGTCTTCCTTCCTTGTCAACTCCATGATGCCCTTGGGGATAGTACTTTAGGACTTCTTCCTTTTCCTTGAAGTCAAAGTCCTAATAAAGATGTGCAAAAATGCATTGATCAGTTCCTAAAAATGTTAGATTATATAGTTTTCCCAACAAATTCTCACTAGCATTTTTCAAAGTACCTCCATTATGGTGTCTGCACCAAATTCCCTCCTCCACTGAATCATATCAGACCACATCTGCTTTGTTTTCTCAATATCAAATTTCCTAGCTTTCAAGAACCTGTGTACATCATTCACAATGAAAACCTGTCATGAAGTATATTTCGAGAAGAAGTCCAAATTTATCCCTCTACTAAAATATCTTAATTTTACTCTTCGTTACACTTTAGGCCCATTCCCTGTCATTAGCAAATCGTCTAGCATTTTCCCTTAACTTCAAGGGAATTGCATGTGGATCCATGTGTCAGAATACTTCGAGAAAAAGGTCCAAATTTACCCCTCTATTTTTGAATATGGTTCCCTTATGCTTCTTTCCGCTTGGGTCAAGGACAAGTAGAGACGATTTGCTAACTATAGGGACCTCAAGGTATAAGAAAAGGAACGTAAAATTTAGATATTTTGTGTAGTAAAAGGATATTTTTTACCATTTTGTTTTTATAAAAAAATCCACTTAGCATGAAAAAACAAAGGTATATTTGTATCATGTACATAAGGAAATGAGGATTTTTGGTTACCTTAGCATCAAATGATAATCATCATGTTTTGCAGGAAGTAATTCGTCAAGGATAAGTGCTTGACGGAAAGCATCAACTGCCTTTAATTCCTCGGCATCATGTTCATCCTCAAAACCAACAGACATGACTCTGCTGTGTCTGCGGCCCCTCTTTGTTAGAGAATTCCTGAACTTGGCTGAGGCATTAATTGCCGCTTTCTTGATTGACCCAAGCCTTGTCTTCCTCTCATCCTCGTCCATGTCAATCTTTTCTAGACCTGTCAAATATGAAATTATTAAACACATGCATATGCATAACGACAAAACAAAACTTGTGGAACTTTTGCATATTATGGAAGGAAAAAAAAACATATGACAGGATCAAGGATGCCCTGGTGGGAAAAGTTACCCAAACTATCTGTGCTCAATGGCGGAGCCAAGACCTATAGCTTTGGTTCAAATCATATATTTGTCTTAATTTTCTTATTAAATATATATATAAATTATTAATTTAGAACCCAGTAACTTAAAAGAATAAGGATTCCGAAACCATAAACTTAAAATCTTGGCTCCGCCTCAGCTCAAAGGCGGAGCTAGGTGGACACAAAGGGGTAATTGAACCCTCTTCATCGAAAATTATACAATGTAAATAGGGAAAACACGATATTTTTTGCATATACATAAATTTGTTTTAAGTTATAGGAAAATCAGGTGGTCTTTTTACATTTTTTGAATCCCCTCGATATAATTTTTGGCTCCTCCACATCGATATAATTTTTGGCTCCTCCACAGCGTGTGCTGGTGGAAGATAACATGTGTTTTGTAGAATAATCGAGGTGCGCAAGTTGACTCAAATACCGTAGTTGTTTAAGAAAAAGACCAGATGTTTCAAGTACATAACTAACAAAGAACATGAAGATGGATAAAACACCAATTTTGTGTCAAGATTAAGACTACAAATTAAATACAGCACACGGTTAATTAAAAACTTACTTGGCCTGTGTGGTCTTTGAAGAGGTCCTGATTTGTTGTCACTCATGATTGAATTAAGTTAGCTGTCTGTGCACAGGGAGATGATCGTCAAAGTTTGTCACAATTGGAGTTTTAATCTTCCTACACCTTTTCAAGTGAAAATATTGAAGTCAGAACAGAAAAATATTTCTAAAGTACCAGCAGAAACTAGCAGTTGATCACTGAAACAAAGATTTTTCCTTCATATTCAAAACAAATGTAAATTCATCAATATAAGTAGTCCAAAATGCAAATAAAAATATAAAGAGAGAAATAAACATGACTAAATTCAATACAATCTGGTGATGACCCAATATTTTCAACACAAAACATCGATTTTCACATATTTTAAAACTAGTAAGATTTCACATTTCAAAAGTATAATGTATTCAAGAAAAAACTGAAGGGAAATTATAAGTTTTCTAAAAGCCAAGAAAGGGAGAATGGAGATGATTATTATTACCAGTGACATGAGTGGCAGGGACATTTGAGAAAATAGGAAAGGAGTTGTGTTATATAACATCGAATTAATAGTCAATCTCCGAAAGTATTGGTGTCCCAATAACTTAGCTAATGGACAAGCGCTAATATTTCTTAGTAAATTATTTCTATTTTTCTAATTAGAAAAAAAAAAAAAAACATAAATGCGCCGACACCTATCATTAATATTCTGGTTCTAAAGATAGAATTTAACATGGTGATTTGGATAGAGAATTTGGCAAATATTACTCTAGTTTTAATTTCTGGATTTGACGAGGTCCTAACACTAGTCAAAGATACAGCTTTGCTCTTTTTCTTCTTCGTGTTTTATAAGCGTAGTGCGAAACCACTACTATGTTCATATTATAATTACATCATACAACCAACATTTTTTATTTTATTTTAATGTCATTGTCTTAATTTTTACTAGACACGTAAAACTTCTCAAAATGTTCCAAAATGTAAAATTATGATAATGTAGTGAACACAAAGCTTTATTAATTTCCAAAATGTTTTAATAATGCTTATGAATTATCATGTCCCTATTATGTTAAATTTGGTTCATGTGAGGATAAACTTGGAGTATATATATATAGCATTAAATTTTCCATTATTCTTAACCTTACATGTGAACAAAATGATTGAAATTCATAATGCATTGTTAGATTGAGAATTATTGAGAGAATGGTATAAATGCATATGGGGGATGAAAGGAGGACGTTGGTCGTTTCCATTTTGTTCGATAAAATACTCGAATTACTTAAATGGGGTCAATTTTAATATCTTCTCCAAAGAATTTTATTAAATTGATGATCAAGCTTAGATCATCTCAAGTCGATTGTCCATGAATCTAACGTTATGCTGCTCCACTAAGAGGTGTTGCAAGCTTGCAAACTGTTGGCAAAGGGAAAGATTATATATATATATATATATATATATATAGGATTTATGCTCTCTCGCTCTATGTGGCATTAAAGTCTATGGTAAATTTTAATTATTTAAAAATTGCTCTATAAGAATATTCTCATACAAAAGGGAAATACTAGAGCAAGAAGTTTTAAAATCTCAAACAGGAACGGATGTGAAAGAGAAAGGAGGTTGACTCAATTTGGTGACCATACAACACGTCTTGATCATGCAATTACTTGCCCTATTATTTTCAATGTAAACAGTTCACCTCTAAAAAATTATTTCCATCATTTATTGAATAATAGCACCTTGTTAAACATCTGATATGGATGTTTCTACATTAGGTTAAGAGAAATCGCGGCTTAGAGACGAAGGAGATGATGTTTCGTTCATATGAGCTCAGAGGAGAATTAGACGAGAGCAATGACCGCACAAAGCTCTAATACCATGTCAATCATTTGCCATGGATACTTCTACATTAAGCTAAGAGGGATCGCAACTTAGAAAGGAGAAAGAGAGGATGAGAAATTATCTTTCACTATTGTATTGATTATCGTATGTACACATACTTATACAGTGTATTCCAACAAACTCTAACTACCTTCTAATTTCATAATTAACAACTAATCTAACGGCCAGTTAACTTCCTACTCACGTGACACCTTTAACACTCCCCCTCAAATTGTGTAATGTAAACAAATTGAACATTCCCCGCTTGGATAATAAGAAGTCATGATGCACCTTTCCTAAACCTTTAGTTAAAATATCAGCCAGCTGCAAACTTATAGACACATGTTTTTTGTGTATAAGACCCTCGTATTTTTTCCATAATGAAGTGACAATCGATTTTTATATGTTTTGTTCGTTCATGATAGATAGGATTAGCAGCAATTTAAAGTCTTGTAGCAGCACATGTTGCCTTGCTATCACAATATAGTTTAACCGGTAACTCTAGCTTCACCTTCAGTTCCCCATAGAGTCCAATGAGCCAAATTATTTCTGCAATTGCATTGGCCATGCTTATGTACTCTGCCTCTACTGAACTTCTAGACACTGTATTTTGCTTCTTTGATTTCCAAGAAATCAAAAAGTCTCCCAGCTTGACTATGAAACCACTAACTGACCTTCTTGTCACGGGGCAAGTTGCCCAGTCTGCATCATAGTAAACTGTAAGTTGTGAGGATGGCTTAGAAGATAAAAAATTGCCCAACCCATGTGCATTCTTCAAGTATTTCACCACCCTTGGAGACCATTCCATATGTGATCTCTTTGGTCTATGCATAAATTGGCTTAGGCTTGCACTGTGTAGCTTATATTTGGTTGAGTCATAGTTAGGTAAAGTGACTTCCCTACCAGTTTAGGATAGTATGTAGGATCAGACAACAATCCATCAGCATCGCCTTCAGTCTTATAGCTTCCATCAAATTCTACACTGGTGAACCTTTGATTGACCTCCATAAGTGTGTCAGCAGGCTTAGAACCAGCAAGTCCTAAGTCTGCAATAAGGTCGAGTGCAAAATTCCTTTGACATACTAGTATTCCATCTGTGCTCCTTGCAATTTCAAGACCATGGAAATATCGCATCTCCCCCAGATCCTTGATCTGGAAATGATGATGGAGCATGAGCTTATCTGCTTGAATGAGAGAAGGAGAAGAACCTGTGATAAGGAGGTCATCCACATAAACCAGGATGATGACTAGATCATGCCCTGGCCTTTTAGTGAAGAGGGAATATTCATGATGGCTTTGAATAAATCCTAGGAGAGATGGGTCTCACAAAGATTGAGATTCCATTGTCGAGAGGCTTGTTTCAAGCCATATAGAGACTTTTATTACTTGTATACTCTCCTACAATCCCCCTGTCCTAGAAGACCGGGAGGTGGAACCATGTAAATATCCTCCACAAGATCGATTACCCTGGAGTAATGCATTGAACACATCCATTTGATGCAACCCTCCAACCATGCATAGCAGCTAAGGACAAGACATTCCTCAGAGTGACCATCTTTACCACAGGAGAAAAAGTCTCTCGGTATTCCAACCCCTCTTGCTGAGTATATCTTTTGTCTATCAAGAGAGCTTTGTATCTATCCACCTCCCCTTTAGCATGAATACCCATTAATAACCAATGACCCTCTTTTCAAGAGAAAGGTCAACCAATTTCCAAGTTTGATTATCTTGAAAGGCATGCAACTCTTGTCGCATAGTTGCTACCCAATGTGGATCATGAAGAGCTTCTTCATAAGTATCAAGTTCCCTAACATATGATATGTTGCAGATGACCATGTAATAGGGGTCTAAAAGTGAAACATATGAGATGTATGTTGATAAAGGATAAGATGTGCCCACTACAACATGAGAGATAGGCTTGGACCTCTTATGAGCATAGTCATTAAGCCAGCTAGGAGGCTTGGAGGTTCTTCATGATTTTCTTGTGTATGTAGGCTCACAAGAACTTGGATCAACAACAACATTTGGTACACTATCATGAGGAGCCTCATTAAGGATGGGAAAGTCAGTACTAGCAATAGGGACTGATACATCAGTAGAATTTTCAGAAGCACCAGTAGCAGAGTCTTGTAAGTTCAAAGAAGTATGAATAGGAGAACTAGAGGGGAGAGAAATTGTCTCAATTGTAGATGAAGGCTCCAATGGAGCTGCATTAATAGTAGTTTCAAGAACAAAAGGATCTTTGCAACCATCCCAACAATCTACAAGATAAGGTGGTCTAAGTTGATAACAATAGGACCTGAAGGGAAATACATCTTCCCTATATAAGACATCCATGGTGACAAAGAACAGTTTATTGGCTAGATTATACAGTCTATAAGCTTTCTGGGTAGTAGAGTAACCCATATGCACTGTTGGGACTGCTTTGCTCCAAATTTGTCATTTTTGGCACCCACCTTGATGGCATAACATACGCACCCCAGTATCCTTACGTGTTGTAGGTTAGGACTCCTCTCATGTGATGCCTCAAATGGTCATTTTCTTGCCAAACCAGTAGATGGAATCCTGTTAATCAGATAAGCATTATTCTGAACATATAATCCCCAAAAAGTTAGAGGAATGCAACCCTGAAACCTGATAGTGTTTAACCAAAGAAGTAGATCATTTGACTAAAGTTATTTCTAGGATGAACACGGGTTACTGATAATCAAGAAAATAGAGAAAAATGAATAATAGACAATATTGCAGAAATATAGAAAAGCGAAGAAAAATTGTATTCGAGAATCAGATGCCTTTACAAGTTGTATTCCCCTCCCTTATATAAGAGATGCCTTGATATAACGTACAAATATTGCTATGGTTGCTCATTAATGACTAATTATGATATTAATGAGGCGTTACAAAGGATAACGGTAATTGGGGTACGGTTACGTAACATTCGAGTAATCAATTGTGGGTCCTTGAATCTGCTTGTAGCTTTGTCTAGATTCATTCTGACCTTGCCTCTTCCATGTTTTGATCAGGTTGAGTTTCCCGTGACTGATAAGCTCGAGGGTTTATTGAATCGTGCCTCTTTGTTCCGTACCTCTTCAAAGAATCACATCTAGTTGTCGCGTTCTCCTGTGTCCACGTAACTGGCTGAGTTGTCAAAAGCTGGCTTATGTGTGAAATTCTTTTTTACCAATACAGATAGTCCCCCCCCCCCACTTACCATATATTTATCGATTAATATTTGGTAAGTGGATATTCTTTTATGGCGGAAATATTTTGCCCCGCTTTTCCTCGAAACACTGTATCCTTCTCTGCACCATAAGCGTTGTTTGTCACTTCCATTTAATGCTCATACCACGTGTCCTTTTCGGATTGGTTCTGCATTTACTCGGCACCTTTTAGGGCTTTTTGCGGCTGTGTCAGTCCCGAAGTGACATCTTTAATTATGACTTTTCATCATTATTTTTCTTTTTTTACATGTTTGACGGTTGTCCTCAAGTATAAATACCTTTCTTATTTTCTTTGCTTCCACGAAACACTTTCTAACTTTGTCTTTTTTAAAGAACTTTCTTCTTGCCTTTGTAAACATGTCTTATTCAAACCAACCTCAGGGAGTTATAGATATTAAGATTTTAACGCCATCTTCTGCTCTGACTAGGAGTCGGAGGGGTGGTAAACTTAGGAGTCTAGGATCCACTCCTTCGAGAGGCTCCTCTTCTTCTCAGATAGTTCCCTCTCCTTCCGCTAGGTCTCTAGTTTCTCCGAGGTTTAGGGCTTCTCGGTCTGTGTCTAGAGGTAGAGGTGAACGCCTTCGTGAACCTGGAGGCGTTCACCTGGAGTTGATAAAATTGTCCCTACTGAGTTTGTCTTTGCTAGAGATAATCAAGTTCTTGTAAACCAATCTTCTTCCCTTGAGAGTGTCGAAAGGTATCCAACCCTTATAAATGAGGTTCAGATTTTCCTTGTTCGTAGGGAGTATTTTTGGAAGCCTGATTTCCCTGTCTACATTCCGAATAGTAATCAAAGAATAACGTCTTACAAGACGGGATATTCTTTTGTTTATATGTACCCTTTCACTCTAGGGTATAGACCTCCCATTGACCCAGTCATAATTGAATTATGTCATTTTTTCAATATCTCCTTAGGACAAGTTGGTCCGCTTGTGTGGCGAGTTGTCGCATGTCTTAGGAGTTTATCTTCTTTAGCCTCGGTTCCTTTTTCTTTCAACCATCTTATTCATCTCTACTCTCCTTCCTTGTTTCGTGAAGGGTTTTTTACTCTTACTGCTAGGAGCAAATGAGTGTTGGTAACCCCTAGAGATGATAAGGATAGGGGTTGGTACCTCCGGTATGTTGTTGTACCCACTGTTGGTTTAGTGGGTAAAGAAAATCTTTCCTTCCATGAGAAGTGGAATCGTGCACGTGAGTATGCTTTAGCTCACATCTATTTACTTTTTCTCGTTCTGACTTGAGATGTTTTACTAACACCGTATATGTTTCTTATTCTCTCATCAATCATGGATATTGTTGAGAATGTCTCCGGTATCCGTGATTGGGTAGAAAAATTATTGTCCGTTGCTCCTTTAGAAGAGAGATCTTGGAAGTACCTCGCTGGGAGGTATGGTTGGCATGTAAAGACCCACGGTAAGTGAAGCTTTTGTGCTTGCTTCTTTCCTTACTCGAGTCTCTTCTTTCATTGTCGCTTAACTTTTTCCCTTTTGATAGGGTTCTCTGCTCGTGGGGTGTCTGCTTCATCTATCTCGAAGATGTTTTTGGCTCAGGCCCAAGAAATTATTGTTGGTTCATCTTCCTCTAAGAGGAAGATCGGTGAGTCTCGTTCCGTAGAAGAAGAAAAACAAGAAGGTGCTTTAGTACATAGGCCACAGAGAAGGCGGGTGGTTTCAGATGATGAGTTTACACCCTTGACCTTGCCTTCCATGTCGATGTTTCATATTCCCCCATTCATAAGTCTGTGGATTGCCTTTTCCATGAAGATTCTGACCTTGCTCCTGACGGTGTCCCTTTGGCTGCTGTCTTTCCTACTTCTTTAAGAGAAGCTGTCTCATCTGATCCTTTGTCTATTATGGCTTCTGTTGTTGATTTGTCTGTGTCTTCCTCAACTCTTCAACCCTTCATGCATGCTGCTTTACCCGTGGCTTCTCCAGCTCATCAGCCCTCCGTGCTTGTTGTTGTTTCATCTCTGCCTGCTTCCATGCCTTTCGCTAGGGAAGTAGGGTCTTCCAGCAGAGAGATGCGGCAGGTGGTAATAGAGGTTCCACCTGAGAGGAATCTTTTCAAGAAAATGGGTGAGCCCGAAGTGTGACTCAAGCCTTTGATATGTCCCTCTGAGAAAGCCATGCTAGCCAGCCATGGTGCTCTTACATGGGCCAATGAGGTCGTGCATACTTCTTTAAAGGTATGATGCAGGTTATCCTCTTTCATTTTTGTATATGAAATTTACCATATCTGATTGGTTTATTTCTTGTAGGTTAATCTTATAGGCACGGAGCTCATGAAGAGGATCTCAAACACGGACCAGGAGACAAAAGAGTTGTAGGCCGATGCTAATAATTAGAAAGCACACTATGATAGCCTAAGGATTGACATGGATGCCTTAGAAGAGGAAATGAGTACCTTGAAGCGACAGATGAGGCTCATGGCAGCAGAACTGGCAGTAGAGAAGGCTTCTTCCAGTCAGGCTGATAAAGACAAGAGTGTTCTGGAGTCCTCGTTTGCTGAGCAGTTGTCCCGCGCCTCAGAGGAGATTAGAGACTTGAAAAAATTATTAGGGCAGAAGGAGGAATACTCAGGCGAGCTCGTGCAATCACTCACTCGTACTCAAGAGGACCTTCTTAAGGCTTTAGATAAAGCTAAAACTCTAGAGGAGTCGATTGTACCGTTAAGGGCTTCCCATGAAGCTGCGGAAGTGGAGAAGGATGGATTGAGAGCTGAGCTTCAAGTATGGGCAAGGGATTATGAAGATCTTGAAGAGGTGGCTGTTGTTGACGTGAGCTGGGCGTATGTGAATTCACGCCTTGACACATTGACAGAAATGAGTTAAGAGGGTTTCGCCTTAGTGCTGAAATAGCTAAAACTAAGGAAGCCATGAAGAAGGCTCAACAAGGTCATAGCCTTTCTTCACCTGATGGTGAGACTCCAGTCGCTCATGCCTCTTCATCCCTAGTTGCTCCCGTTCCTTCTGCCAGTGAAGTCAACCCCCCTCCTGAAGAAGTTTAGTTGGTTCACCCCTCTTTTTTTCTCTCTTTGTCTCAATTGGTGGTTATCCCCAGTCCCATCGGGGGTAAATTTGGATTTCTTTAAAGTCCTCAAATGACAACTTAGGGGCATCTCAATGTATATAAAAAATTTATACGGCTAAGTATAAGTTAATACTAAGTTTTTGCTTAGCCGTTTTAATATATTAATATTAGTATGACTTTTGTTGAGTTTCTGTTTCACTCTTTAAGTCTTTTGCATGCTTCATTTTTGGAGGTTTTAGTTTTACCTCTGAGTTTTGCATGTAAAATGCTTTAGATTACCCGTACCTTTTTGTAATAGGCACGGTGTCATATTAAACGTGTGTCTTTTTGTAGTAGGCATGATTTATGGAAGAGGGACCTTTATAATTGACATGAAGAATACGTCTCAACTTCATGATAATGCAATACAGAAATAGAGTGATAGGAATTTTACACATGTTTAAGAATGTTTCCAAGAAAAGTTTTTTGTTTGAACTTCCATGACATTTTACATGTGTTTGACTATCGTCTAAAACTCATGTTGCAATTGTTTTTGTTTAAAAGATTTGATATACTCTTGTATTTCGTAACTGTTTTTCATAGGTAACAGTTTTTCGAAATTAATACAAGGGAACAATTGTTTTTGACTAGTAATAGTTTTTATAAAGATTGGGGGTTTTACCCGTAACTGTTTTCGTTGGAAATAGTTTTCTAATAAGTACGAGGGAAATGTTTTCTTATTTGTAACTGATAACAGGTTTTTGAACAAATACAAGGATTTAGATATTTAATCCATAATTGTTTTATTTTATAACAGTTTTTTGAATGAGTACACTGATGATGATCTTTTATCCCTAACTGTTTTTGTTACAACAACTTTGAATAAGTATAAAGATGTACATTTCTTTCTTGTGACTCATATTTGCCTTTCAACCTGAATGTGTTCCAAGGTTTTGGCTTTTTGCATTAGGCTTTGTATTTGGATGACTCTTTTGATCTCTTTCGATTCTGCTCGTATCACTTGTCTCGTTGGGTAAATGGGTCTTCAGGATCGAGCTTTTGACTTTCTGATAGTCTTCTTTGCTCCGTCTTAGCCTTCCATACTGTATAGTCCCCCGAGTATTTGAGCTTTGAAGAATGAGATATAGCACTTGATTATTCCTTCCTTGAGGTCCTTTTCCTGAAAAGGAAAAACAATCCGGACTCGAAGGTATATAGTTTTTTAGATGATGACTGCTTAACCTTTTAAAACGTCCATCAGAATGTGTAACCCGAGACTGGGAATTGTGTTATTTTCTCGCGGCTTTGCAGGTCTAATATCATCATCTGGTGATGGGTTAGCTTTATGCCTATCATCTAAAAAAGTTAGTAAATTTTTTAAATGTTCAAAATAAAATCGAACGTGTGATACCTGACGGTGCGTATTCTTTCCTTAGAAGTAATACTTATTTAGGTGGATGGCGTTCCAGCTTGTTGGTAGAACTCTGTCGTCCATAGCTTCCAACTCATAGGCGCCTTTCTCAACTATGCCTCAGATTTTATAAGGTCCTTCCCAGTTTGGATTTAGCTTTCCTGCGCCTGCTTCTTTCGTTGATTGAAAAACCTTTTTGAGGACGAATTCCCCAATCTTGAAGTACCTGAGATGAGCTTTACGGTTGTAATAACGCTCTATGATTTGTTTTTGAGCTGCCATCCGTATCACTGCTGCTTCTCTCCGTGGTTCGAGCAGGTCCAGATTGGTCCTCAATTTGTCGTCGTTTTCTCCCTCCTTGGCTGTTGAGAACCTTATGCTTGGTTCGCTAATCTCCACATGTATTAAGGCTTCTGAGCCATAAACAAGTGCGAACGGGGTTTCTCCCGTGGTTATTTTTGAAGTTGTTCTGTATGCCCATAATACCACTGGTAACTCATCAGGCCAGTTTCCTTTGGCTTTATCCAACCGCTTCTTTAGATTGTTGATGATGACCTTATTTGTTGACTCAGCCTGACCATTAGCCACGGGGTGGTATGGTGTTGAAGTGATCCGTTTGATTTTCCAGCTTTTGAAGAATTCCGTGATTTGCGAGCCTATGAAT
>ML335758.1:0-21917 GCA_005239505.1 Nicotiana paniculata
TGATACGTAAATTCCCTGCGGGATCGACTCTGGGCATAATACCCCGGATTATATTTGCAACGCTCGTTTAGTCTTTATTAGATATAGTTGAGCGTGATCAGACACCCAGAGGCCATGATACATGTTGAGCTACATGTTAATAGTTGTTTGTACTCAGTCTCAGTTTTATTTGCATATCATATCTCAGTCTTTATTATTCCTTGTTGATACACCATATCATTTCTGTTTGGGCTGATTTTCATGATTTCTGAGAGCTCAAGAGACTGGAGAGATTGATGATTGAGTGAAGCCGAGGGCTTGATTGTGTGGATATTTATGTGATCGGGCTGCACGCCGCAGCATGTTCTATTGATTTTATGCCATGATTGGCTTGATATAGCGCTTGGGCTGAAGGAGCCCCTCTAGAGTCTGTACCTCCCCCCCCCCCCCCCCCCCCCCNCCTACTGAGTGCGAATACCGAGTGCCGAGCGACTGAGAGGAATGAGTGACTGTGAGGAATTAGTGACTGTGAGGATTGAGTGGCTGTGAGGAATGAGTGATTGTGAGGTTGGAGTGAATGGGAGGACTGAGCGACTGTTGCTCTGAGAGGCTGCATTTGATATTTTTGTTGTTGCACATAGCTGCCATATATCACTATTTTGAAACTTCTGAGAGATATTATCTCCGGTTTTACTTAAACTCAGCATGTAGAAACTGATTTGACTTAAATTGCCGGATGTGAAAGCATGTCTACTTTCCTTGTTGAGATTATTGAAAATGAATTATAACTTTGTAGCTCGTCACTGTCTTCAGTTCCTTATTTAATATTATTACTTACTGAGTTAGTTGTACCCACGCTACACCCTACATTTCATGTACAGATTCAGGTGCTTCTGGGTACGGTGGGTGTTGATATTGTGCACAATTGATACTTGGAGACTTCGAGGTAGCTGCCCGGCGTTCGCGGTCCTTGTTTTTCTCCTTCCTTATCTTTCCTTTTGTTGTATTTAGATCCAGACTTTCATGGACATAACTTTTCTAGAATGGTGATGTATAGATGCCCATGAGCTCAGTGACACCCCGATTTGGGAGATTTTCTCATTTGTGTTTTGGGTTTTACCCCGTTTATGAGAATTTTTCCATTTAAAAACTACTTTTACTTATTTTGTTAATTGTTGGGAAATATTTTGAAAATGTTGGCTTGCCTAGTACCACGATAGGTGACATCACGACAAGTTAGGATTTTAGGTCGTGACAAAAGAACCACAAAATCAATTGACCCGTTTTGTTTTCAATGAAACATTGATAAGATTATTATGTGGTTCCACATGAAGTGTAATATTAATATGCCAAATATATATTTCATGTCAGTAGTCAGGACTATGATACGGGTCAATTATTTTTAACAATTGGAATATTATGAAGAATAAATAACATATGCTAAGTGATTAAGAGAAAACTCAGTATGATGACGTCTTCCATAGAGATTAATTTGAAATGAATTCTAACTCTTCAATCTTGATGGCAAATATTATTTTAGCTTGTAGCAGAAATCATTTATATTTGTGAATGTGTTTTAGTTTTATATATATATATTTTTTTTTATTTTTTTTTAAAGTAGCTATACAATATAATTTTTTCAATCGTAATTATATGGCGATTTATTTGACTTATTTCCACCAACCCCCAACAATCTCCTTTATTTTGTGTAGTCACTGTCACCTACCACTTTTGGGATAGGAACCAAATGCTACCAAATATACAGCCGCTTGATTTACAAAGTTACTAATGTAAAAAATATTAAAGAGTTATGAGTAATAATGAAAAAAATACTATGCTGTGATGGACAAAAAAAATTATGTGAGAGTTATTTAATTCAAAAATATTTTTGTATTTAAATAGTTTAGTTATCATATTGCTAGTACACGATATTCTTATTTCTCATGTGGTCAAACAAATACTGCATAAATGAGGAAATGAATGAATGTTGCTTGAAATGGTGTTTCGTCATGCCTTGTATCAATCTATAGTAGAGATATTAGTTACTCCAGTTGAGAATATGTTTTAATCATATTAGTAAATTTACTTAGGACCTATACTGTCTTAGAAGAATTTTTTAGGTCTATCAAAAAAAATTATTCTAATAGAAAATACAAAAAAAATAATAATAATAATATTCATTTATTTTATTCTATATAATGACCCAACTAATTTAGGTGTGTGGCATACATGTTGTGAATTTTACATATGCAGTGAGCAATTTTAATCCTTTAGGTTGGTCCATGGGTGGCTCGACTATAAGGCTAGTAAAGTAATCCGATTTTTCAACGTATCAAATACTTGAGCCGGTTTGTTTATTCTATCTTAATTTTGTACTTTTTTATTTCAAATCTATTTTTGATATTCTTACTTAGAGACCTCTCTCTGAAATTTGGCTTTCGGACCCAATCTTGTTGAGACGGTCCTGGATTTGTCAGGAGTTGACATTTATGTTCCTTATATTTGACATAAACTATGGGGTGGGAACCTTAAGTATCAAAAAAGTCTCATCACCTCCTAAAAAATACAACACTAGACACAAGAAAAATACTAAAAACAATAGTGAAAGTCACACTTCAAAAGGCTACACCAAGCTAGAAATAGCTCAAATAGCAGAATTTATAAAATGTATACCTCTAAATGTGAGTTCTAACTAATCTTCTTTCACTTTTCACAATTCTCATCAAATTTAACAAATGGAGTTCGTTAAATATTTGATGAAGACCAAAATATTTAGTTTTTGGCAAACTTAAAGGATCAAAACTGCAGAGTGTATACTGAATAGACTACTTTGAACAAACATCAGGGGCCAATTTGGTCATTTTCTATACTTAATACAATCAACCAAAAGACGCGCTGTGACTCCAAAATCCAAATTGCTAATTTGGGATGGAGGGTGGTAAAGGAGGAGGAGTGGTGAAGCACATATTGCTAGCCAAGTTCAAAGATGGAATTCCAGCAGATCAAATCGACCAATTGATTAAGCAATATGCTAATCTTGTCAATCTCATTGAACCCATGAAAGCTTTTCATTGGTATTTTATTCTCTCCTCTATGAAATCTTCAACATTTCTGTTCAACCCCTTTTTGCCTTATCTGTGGTTGATTTCAATGTTGACATTCTTGGTTTTCATTAGGGTATTGATTTTGGTCAGTTAAAGGTCAATGTGATAAAGAATTTTTGTTAGATCTGTGGAACTTAGCTGATTGGGATCTAGATCAGAAAGAAAAAAGGAATGGGGCCAAATATACCCCTTTACTTTCGAATATTGTCTATATTCAACCTCCGTATACTCTCTGGTCAAATTTAACCTACCGTTATACTATCCGGCCAAATTTACCCCTACTGTCACCAAACTTTTAAAAATTACCCGTTGATCTATTAAGTACTCCGAAATCTCCAATTTCCTTTTATTTAAATCATTTGTTATTCTTCTTACTCCATTATTTCTAGAAATTACTATTGATGTGAATGCTAAAGGTACTAGACTATACAAATTATTCACGGATATTTTTAATTACCAATGCACCCACTTCTTTTCTTGTGATAATGGGTTTGAAATTGGTTTAGAATTTTATTTATGTTTCAACCATATACACATCGTAGAATTCAGTGGGTCTATTTATTGTGTATTATATGCAGCTGATAATCATGTATGTACATGTATATTTCGAATATATTTTGTTATTATCTGGTTAGTAAAGAATTCGATCGACTAACTTAAGAGTGCACAATGCATAGGCATTTGATCAAAGCAAAGTTGAATTCGACAATGTAAAGTGTCGTAGGAACTAATAACTGCAAAGTCTCCATATCTTTGGTGCAACGAATTCATTAAAGGTGTGGTGTTGTAAATGCTTTTGGAATTTAGACAAGCTACCTGATTTAGTTTCTTCAATTTACTATACTTTGTTTTCTAACCGGTGTATTATATTAATATTTTTTTCTCTTATTATTTTTTTCCAATTAAGAAAGCATACCAATTATTTTGAAAATAGTGGAGTATGAAGAAGAAAAAGTGTCTTAACTAAAATAATTTAGGAGATTTTGTGTCACCTGACTGACTAAGGGGTAAGTTTTAAAAGTTTGCTGATGGTATGGGTAAATTTGACAGGATAGTATAACGGTAGAGGTAAATTTTGCCGAATAGTATAACGAATATTAAACATAGACAATATCGAAATATTTGACCCTTTTCCCGGAAAAAAAAACTTACAATTTATTGATCAAGTATTGGAGAGCACATATCAACTTGTTAGATGGAGCATTAACCGTAGACGTCACGCTAGTAAAGCGCTACTCGTAAAGTGTTTGTTAAGGTCACCTACAATTGAAGAGGTAATGATCTCCATGTCTGACAAATTTGAATAGAAGAAAAATGACCCTACAAAGATCACCATTATTTGCACAATCTAGATATCACAATTTTTCGTCAGGAGAGAATAAGGTTTTTGTGACTTTGTGCTGAGAATCAAAACTGGACTTCAGAATATGTAACCCGCCCACCCCTGTTCTGTTCGTCTCTTCCTCGCCACTGCCCAGTCCTGACCTGCCCAAAAGCTGCCCCGCCTGCTTGACGGGGGCGGATGTAGTGTGCTAGTTATAGGTTCAATTGAACCTATAACTTTCGACGCGGAGTAAAAATATATGTATAAAAATTCATTAAAATTGCAAATATAGTAGGTATGAACTCATAACTTTAAAAATATAATAGGTTCAATGTTAAAAATCTTAAAAGTTGAGCTCATAGAGTTTAAATCCTGGATCCGCCTCTAGTGCCTGATTGCCATTCCTAGCCAAGAGTGTTCAGCTTCTACTTGTCTTGATGAGCTTTCCTCACTTTCCATGGAAATTATGACACTAAAGTTCCACTTGTGAACTCCCATGATTTTGGTCTAATGGTAAGAGCACAACCCATGATATCTAGGTTAGGCACACATCACGAGTTCGAATTCTGCCGCAGATAAAAACCTTGTATTGAGGATCCATTATTAGTTGCGCCTCATCCAAAAACTGCACATATAAAACTCTGAACTTTAAGAGGTTATCCTGCTGAATCAAACTCGATTTTGATTGATATTTGCTTAGTGGAAAAGAATGTGGAGGTAATATTTTGGCTTGCTTCTGGTGGCAAAGCTCTAAGGCTTTATATCTAGGAACTTGGGCAAAAAGGATATTATGAGGTATTAGAATGCTAGCCTTGAGACAGTTTGGTAATGACTCCTGCTAGTTCTCATGATCAAAATGGGGTGGCATTTTATTTATTGAAGTTCATACAAGTATTGAAATGTAATCTGTGTCACTATTGCAGGGGTGAGAATGTGAGCATAGAGAACTTCCACCAAGGTTTCACTCATGTTTTTGAGTCAACGTTCGACAGTAGAGAAGGTATTGCAGAGTACATAGATCATCCGGCTCATGTTGAATATGCAAATACATTGCTTCCTCAGCTGGATAAAGTCCTTGTTATCGACTACAAACCAGAGAAAGTCGGTCCCTGAAGTGGTTTCACAAATGGATGCACTTGGTGATAACTGATAGGGATATCAGCTTTACTCTGCTATTTACTTTGCTCTACTCAAATCCAGTAAGAATGACAAACTTTTCTAAGGGGTGTGTGTGTTGCTTGTTTGAAACTATTGTCTCGCTTGGTAGCCGCCAACGCGAGTGACCTATGGTCAGCTTGAACTATTTGAACTCATTGTTATTACATCTTGAGGGAGAATGCTACTCTTTCTTCTCTTCCCTGGGGAATGAATGATGAACAGCATTAGCGCGCTAATAAACTCAGATTTCTTATGTAGCTGGTTTAATATAAGGGATCGCTTATCCTCGATAGATTCTAAGTGTTTACATTACCTCCTTTTACATAGAAGGGAGAACACATTCATTGTTCATGGGCAACATGAGTGCCATGGTCATAGGATGGCAATGGGGCGAGGCGAGTTTTGCATAACCCACAAAAATTTCAACCCGCCCCACCCTGCCTCACTTAATTTTATTTTTTCCTTTTTTCTTTCTAAAAAAAAATCGTTTGATGTTTTATTATTTTATAAAATGGAGAGTTTAATAGAATCACATAAACATAAAATTGAGAGAGTATTATGCTGATCTTCCAAAATAAATGGTACTAATACGATATCTTGAGTTATGTAATATCATTTTGGTGAGACTTATGTAAATTGGTTAATTATAAATCAAAATAGTATTCTAGTGAAGAAGAATGTGAAATTGTAGTTGAAATGATTGCTTTGTTTTAGAAAAGTTAAAATTTAAAGTTGTCCGTTCCGCACCCGCATAAGCATAAACCCGCCCCGCCCCATTGCCATCCCTAACCATGGATCATTGCTCTAGATAGCTTCCACAGGTTTCCTTATCTCTTTCTTTTCTTTTTATTTAAAAGAAAAAAAAGCCTTATTTTGAGTGAACAAATCTCAAAGGCAACCAACCAACCACAACAACAACAATTCAGTGTATACCCATAAGTGGGATTTGAGGAGGTAGGAAGTACGCAGCCTTACCCGTACTATACGAGAGAGAGGAGTAAATAGCACTTTGAATGGTGATGGACAAACCATGCTAAATGACTCACTGTTATCCAAATGTATCGCTTTTTCAAGAAAGTAGAAAGATAAACTGGTTTAACCCTTTGACACAATATACTCTTTTTCTGTACTAACCACTTGTTATAATTTTACTAGTTCGATTAATTTGGATTCACACCGGAAGCGCTCCCTGACACAGTATACTCATTATTGCAAGAATCCATCTTAACAATGAAGGGCAAAAGGAATAAGCGATGGTAAACAAAGCAACAATGACCTCTCAATAGTTTGATACCAATGAGACTCCTTTTATGCAGAGTTAAAAACAGGAGATTCAATTAGAAAGTTATTGTCCATCTTCTCTAAAATGGCACCTCTTCCATGCAAAGTTCTTTGAAAGTACATGTAAGTAGAATAATTACACAAATTAACGAGTAATTCCCTGGATATTTGGTAATGAAAATGCTTCCTTTAACAAATAAAACGTTACTGTTTTATCAAGTTAAATATCTTCCTCTCAAGAGCACCATTAACTGGAAAGAAAGCCCCATAAAGTCAACAAAGCAAAATCACTCAACGCTGATCAAAACTCAACGAAACTCAAATGAAATGGAATGTAAACTCGACATATAGCTCCTGTCTTTTATTACAGATGAATATGCAGAAGAGAAACATTAATTTGTAGGTAGTTTGTTTACCAAATTAAGAGAGAAGGGGGAGGAAATTTCTGTTCAAGATATACTTGAGTGATAAGATGGCGATTAGAAAATCAGCTCAAAGTATTCAAAGAACTCAGAAGAAAAACGAAAACAAGGATATGACACTGTTTCTATATGTGAATGGGCTTGTCATAAGTGGCCATGGCTGCTTCTTTCAGAGCCTCGCTCATTGTAGGGTGTGCATGGCATGTACGAGCAATGTCCTCACTTGATGCTCCATAATGCAAAGCCAGGACAGCCTCGTGAATAAGCTCCCCTGCATTTGGTGACATAATATGGACACCCAAGATTTTGTCGGTCTCCTTCTCAGCAAGTACCTTTACGATTCCCTCAGCATCATCAATTGCCTTGGCCCTACTGTTTGCAAGGAAAGGAAATTTGCCTACGCGATAATCAACGCCAAGTGCTTTCACTTGTTCTTCAGTTTTCCCAACAGAAGCCACCTCTGGGTGCGTGTAAACAACACCAGGAACCAAATCATAGTCCACATGACCCTCCTTGCCTGCAATGAACTCCACACAAGCAACACCATCCTCCTCTGCCTTGTGAGCCAGCATTGGTCCAGGAATGACATCACCAATTGCATGTACCCCTGGGACATTAGTGACAAAACGTTCATTGACCAAGATTCGACCAGCCTTGTCAGTTTCAACACCTATCTTGTCCAATCCAAGCCCAGAAGTGAACGGAATTCTACCAGCAGAAACAAGAACAACATCAGCCTCAAGAGTAGTTTGATCACCACCAGCTGCAGGTTCAAGGATCAACTTCACACCATTGCCAACAGTCTCAACTGACACCACCTTAGTTTTAAGCATGAACTTCATCTTTTGCTTCTCAAGAGAACGTTGGAATTGCTTGCGAACTTCACCATCCATGGCTGGAACAATATCAGGTCCAAATTCAACAACAGTCACCTCTGAGCCAAGACGGCCCCAGACAGATCCCATTTCAAGGCCTATGTAGCCAGCACCAATAACAACCAATTTTTTTGGAACTTCGGTCAAAGCTAAAGCTCCGGTGGATGATACAATTCTCTTCTCATCAATGGTTAGACCAGGTAGGCTTTTGACATCAGAACCAGTCGCAATTATAATATTCTTTCCCTTAACAACAGTATTACCACCTTCCACAGTGTCAACAGAAACTTCAGAAGGAGAAAGGAATTTGCCATAGCCCTTAACATAGTTCACTTTGTTCTTCTTGAATAGACCCTCAATACCTCGTGTTAAGTTAGCCACAGCTTTATCTTTTTGGCCCATCATGGCTGGAAGATCTACCTCAACAGAAGACAACTTCACACCATGACTAGCAAATGAATGTTGAGCTTCATGGTACATGTGGGAGGAATGAAGAAGTGCCTACACATGAAAAGAAGAAAGACTAAACATGAAGAATTACCTCAAATGCTGACCACAAAGCTTCGAGCAGACTCATTGACAAGATATGTAGGCATAACTCAAGCACTACTCTACCAAATTTATTTTCATAGCACCGTTGTTAACTTACTATGCAGAAGAATGACCTTAAGTGCATGATGTCACAAAAACAGAATGACAACTAGCAACCTACTAGAGCATAACTCTATAACTTAGGACTATTAGGAGAAAAGTGGAGATCGTAAGATAAATATGCACCCTATGAACAACTATGGTTAACCTATTGCACACTAGGTTATATAAGATTTCCAATCAAAATGGTCTCCCAGGGAAGTTAAGTTAAGTCTTTGGATTCACAACAGGAGCAATGTTATTAAAAGCCACCAGTTTGTCACTTAAAGCGATGAAGCGATTTGCGAAGCGAGGGGTTATCTTTTCATGGGCAAAGCTTAGAAATGTGCACTTCAAAGAAGCGTGCAGTTTAATTCTCAATTTTCGTTTCAAGCCCCATTGACCATGTCACTTTTTTGTGATTTTCTCTTTTAAGACCACTGAACAGGAGAAGCCTCAAGCATGTCATATTATAAGGGCATCAAAGAGACTGAGTTAGCCATATGGGAAAAGTTGTGCGCATATACTTCAGTTTAAAGTATCACTTAAAACATGTCTTGTTAAGCAGCCAAAACCAAGGGAAGAATGCACAATCACTGCAAACAATATTTAACCTTCAAACCTTTGACGAAAAATAGGAGAAAGTTAAGTCTACTAAGTATTTGCAAGAAAAAGCTTTCACTAAGATCAAAATCTACATCAAAATAGTATACCTCATTTATGGCAGATCAACCAGAACTTTGATCATTAATTAACATCACTAAAACTATTGAAAGGAGAAATGTCACATTTTAAACTTTAAATTTACGAAAAATGAAGAAGTTTGAAGTACAAAGTACCTAGGTACCTATAATTCTCTATGTTACAAGTCAACTCATCAATTGAAAAATCAGAATATCCAGTACCCTTCCAATAATTTCCCATAACTGATGTCTGCTTCTATCATATTCAAAGAACAATATCACGCTCAACAACTAAAATAATTTCAGTGTTGATTATGCAAGGTACCTTTACTCTATATGCAAGTCACAAATCAACTCATCAAGTGGAAATTAGTACTTCCAATATCCCCTTCTAATACTTTCATATCACTCTATTTACTTCTAGCTTTTATTTTATTTTATCTTATCCCACATTTAGATAAATTAACTTAATTCTAGTTTAAGTAGAAATTGCAAATCATATTAAGTACAAAAAATTAGCATATCATGCATCATGCAGCAGATGTCTAATATCAATATCTTTAGAGACAATTACAGTTTCCTTTCTCTTTTATCAACCAAAAAATATATAATTAACATCTCACAGCTGGATAGTCAGAAATTACATACTACTATACTATTTGGCGGTCTTTCTCATTTTTCTTTTCTGTATGGGTGGCTTTGACACTTGATTGAAAAGTTAAGTTTGCCTCTTTTGCACCTAAAGAAAAGGAAGAAAACCAATTCCATCATCTCCGCCTTGTAGGAGGACCAATTACGATGCTTTCAAAAATAGAACTTCTAAAAGTAGTACTTCAAAAGATGGTATAGCATTTCCTTGATTACGATATTTTTCATCAAATGAAACAACTTCCCTCTTTTCAACTATCTTAACTTCATAATTATTCTACCTAACACTTAGACATTATTATTATTATTAAATACTAAAAATTTTGACAAAACACTTTCTAATTTGCTAATTTTACTATTAATCTATAATATAAACGTTATGTCAAAAAAAATCATCAAATAAATATACTACTTTATATGTTTTATCAAAAAATATTTTTCGCTTACTGACCAAACACAACAAGGGAAAATATTTTCTCTGGAAAACATTTTCTATAGAAAATGACTTATACCATACAAAGTTTTCAATCCGCTTCCAAAGCTCATATTATAGAAACATCTACTATCCAATTATTTAATCCCTAAAATATCAAACTAATATTTGACAACTCTCTGAAATGTAATTCACAAGTTAACAAAAAGAATACTGCAAGGAACGTATTTTAAGCTCGATTTTCAATAGCACAATACTCTCAATCGACATAATCGTCTTCACGTTAATTAAAGCCATAACGAAAATCTGAATTTTCACACACTGTCGCAAAAAACAGCAGAATCACAATCACAAGCAATAGCAAAATCAATAGATCTAAGAAATTTTTGTAAAATGCAAATAAATAGTCAAAAAAAATTACCTTAGAAGGAATACAACCAACATTGAGACAGGTACCACCAAGGGTACCACGTTTCTCAATACAAGTAGTTTTGAGCCCAAGCTGCGCAGCTTTAATCGCCGCAACATAGCCGCCGGGCCCGCCGCCAATAACGACGACGTCGTTTTCATCAGATCCTGAAGAGTAATTTCTGCTAAGAGAAAATGAACATTTGGATGTGCTATAGAGATATCTAGAAGATAAAATTGTTGTGGCCTTTCGTCTAGCTAAGCTCCCTATCGCCATTTTCTCCGGCTTCAAATTTCTGATCTATAATGAAAATTTGCGGCTTAAGGTTTTTGTAGAATATATGTATAGTGGAGGACCAGTTTGTTAAATGAAAATGAAAATATTCGTCTACGAAGGTGTGCGTTGTTTTAGTTTTATTTATTGCAGCTTGTGTCTTGTGATAACTATTTTTGTGATAAAGAACTTTTTCATTTTTAATCAAAGATTTTGTGATCGAGTCTCGCCTTTATTATTAGAGGCGGAACTAGAATTAAAGGTTTATGTATTTAAAATTCTAATTTTTTTAAATTATTGAAGTCTATATTAATAATTTATACATATTAAATAAATTTCTTAAGTTAAGTATATCATTTGGACCTAAGTTAGTGGGTTCAGGCGAACCCCCATATTGAAGACTAGCTCTGCCCGTGTTTGCTATGAAGCACTTTATCTCGTAAAAATAGTACGGGCTAGTCAGTTTTCGGACTGGTCATTCAAAAATAACCAGCGTTTGCAAAATCATTAAAAAATAGTCACTATTTTGCTGCAACACAGAAAGCTCCAGCATAATATACTGGAGATCGATGCACCTTGTATGAACTTTCAGCATATTATCATAGAACTCCAACACGCGAAAAGTTCTAGTATAATATACTGGACCGGTATATTATACTGAAACTCCAGTATATTATACTGAGTATTTTTTTCAGATTTTGAACAGTATTTTCGTTCAGATTTATGTTTACACGAAGAGTGGATAAATTTCGATTACTTTTGAACCGGTGGCTATTTTTGAATGACCACTTGTAAATCTGGCTAATTTTGAATTTCTCCCCTTTATCTCCAATGTAGAATTTTCCGATATGAATTCAGATTTAGTCGAGCTCAATGTGAGTACCGGACACCAAATGGGGTGAAGTACGGTAATAGCCACTTTTAAGCATACTATTTAAAATATATACACAATTTACAATGTATATTAATATTCGCCAATTTATCCAAACTTCAGGACTAAGTATCCTAAATTTGGAAATTCGGGACTTAGTATCTTGAATTTTGAGCTGCTAAGTGTCCTGAATTTCTGAACTATAAATTTAAATTTCAGGACATAAGATTCGAACTTCAAAACATAATTTACGAACTTTAGGACATGATGTCCTGAAGTTTGAATTTTAAGATTTAAATTCTAAGATGTCGTATCCTGAAGACCGAGCGAAATTGTCTATCTTTGAATACAGGCTACCTGTTGTTATTTCCACCCCCTAATGATAGAATCAATTCTACCGTATGCAGTCCAACAAATTAGCGTATTTGGTTCGAGCACCCGGAAAAGAGTAATTTTTGGTAAGGAACATGCGATTAATCAGTTCTTAAAACGGGTATTGAACATCGAATAGAGAATAATAAAATTTAGAGAAATTAATCCTAATTGCAGTATTTGGTTGACAATATAAAAGATAATTCATGAATAACTAATGTAATATTTTGTTTGACGGTATTAAATATTTATTTGTATTAAGCTATGAGAAAATATATGAAACAGTATTTTATTCGTGATAGAAAGTGAAATACAAATACGTGAGCGATATTAGCAATGCGTTGATGAATTATTTGAAGCAAAAATGCCATTTTAAAGTAAACAATTCTTGTACGATAATCATTTCGTTATTACTCCCCTCGTCCGTGCATTATAATCCTGCATAATTAGTGAATAAACCAAAAGAAAATTGATGTTAATCTAAATAAATTTTTTCACCTAACTTTTATTTATTAATATTAATATTTTTCAATCGTCATCGTCTGTACCTTTTAATGTTAATTTATTCGTTTTGCTGCAAAGGCCACTTCTAACAAGCTTATTCCCTGATTTGACCAATCCTTGCTCGAAAAAAGGGGTCAAAAATGTAAGCTGAGAAATATAATAAGAGATGTCATTTGAAGACGTTTGATTAAGAAAATAAAAATGCAACAAGACGAAAGACTTTTAGTAAGAATAATTCATGCCTCAAATCCAAATAAGTTAGTGTCGGTTATATGAGTTCTTACTTATCATGTTACTTAATTTTCGTTTAAATTCATCTTAACAAAATATACTTTCAAGATTTATTATGAACTGACCAGTTTTATTTTTGGTTACTAGCCTACCAAACATCTTCTTTAGTCGAATTTTAAACCGATAATATGAGCAAATTCATATATGCGGAGCTAATTCTTTAATCAAAAAAAGGAAAGAAAAGAAAAATAAAGGAAAACACCAAAAGATAAACGGATAAGAAAAGATTGAGATAGTTAGCACAAGTTAAAGGCATTGGTGATTCACACACTTGAGATAATGCATATATTGGTCAAAAGACATCTGATTCATCATATAGTAATAAAATATCCTTTATCCCTAGAAATTATGTCCTCACAAACTTTACCTCCTACTTAAACTCTTATTGCTTGGTTGAAAATAGATTACGAGCCCTCCAATCTAGATGAGGCAGATCACTCTTTCTTCACATTGAAAGCCACACACTAATATGTGCCTAAAAACAGGCAGCAAAACATTAAGTAGCTTAAATTTGAGAAATAAGTCTAGGGTTTTACCATTAAGAATTGTGGTCGGATGAATATGACCCTTAACCCTTAATCAAAGGTCTCAGGGTCGAGCTTACTCCTTTAATGAGCCTTCCGCAATACGATTAATCGAGGTTGCAATACGAATACTGGACACCCGGTGAAAAGCAAAAAGAAACCTATGGTTTAAACTATTGACTATAGATGGCTGAAATGGCAAAATGTACTATATGACAACACAAGATGAATTTCAGAAATAACTCAAATATCACACCATGAGTTATCCTTTCATTAAAAAGAATTGGCAGTTACTAGACTGCACTAGCCTTACAAAACTGCTGGCTGCTTTTTCTCAATTCCCTGAAGCAGCACAGATTAAAGTTATTGTTCACAGAACCAGAAGTAAACAATAATCCGTACTTACACATTGTAGTAAAAATTATTATTATTGTGGTCAAACAATGCAAGTTTACACTCAATTGCTTCCTAACAAGCTTTGCAGCTTCTTCCTCGCCTCCTCGGACAAACTAAAACACCTGAATCTTGGCCTCTGGGATGGAACTGAAGCCCGGTGATCAGGAGAAGTAAAGCACACAACAATTGCAGTGAGGTTGTCGTCTACGTCCCTACATAAAGCGTGATTCACAAGTTCTTTAGCAGACTCTTGCGGGTCATTATGTAGCCTAAGCTCACGGCTGACAACATTCACTGCTTCTTGGTTCGACATCACATCCCAGATACCATCACAACCAATTATCATGAACTCGTCATCTTCAGTCAACAACATTTGCTTAACTTCTGGTTCTGCTGTAAGAGGAGATGCAGATCCAAACGGAAGCTTCATATACCAATCTCCAAGAGCACGAGTAACTGCAAGATCACCATTTAGGAAGCCATATTCAATAATACCGCCTAAGTTCTCAACTCTTTGTCGCTCTACCAGAGAAGTAGGCCTGTGATCTTGAGACAACTGGACTGCAACACCTTTCCTACAAAGGACAGCACGACAATCACCGGCATTAGCAACAACCAGATGTCTTCCCAAAACCAGGGCCGTTATTGCTGTTGTTCCACAAGCGGCATTAACACTACATTCATCAGCCAAGGCACGATCAGCTTTTAAGAACGCTCTAGAGTGAGAACTCTCCAATTCTTCCATGAATTCTTGATCAACAACAGATGCTTGCGGCAAATCAGCATCTTCAAAGAAAAATCTCATTGCGTTAGTCCTGACGTAAGCTGCTGCATCAGCACCTCCGTGACCATCGAAAACAGCATAGAACGCGCCGGGAAGAGGCCAATTGTATAGAGAACCCAACTGAGCTGAAAGATCATCAACACGAATATGTTCATCTTCGTTGGATCTACGAGGTCCAATATCAGTGTAGCTACCCGAACGAACAGCAGGGATAAATTTGCTTCTAGGTGAATCGATTATAGTTGTTGGAGTACTAGTTGAGCATCTCACACCCTGAAAATTGCAAAATATAAAAGGTCAAAACATTGCATTTTAATCACACTAACCACACACAGGAGTAACAAATATCAACAAGCACAACAAAAATTAAGAACTCATTTGAGCATAGCCACATAAGAAATGAGATAATACAGCCAAATAAGTCAAAACCATAATCTTCAACGAAATTCCCATTCAGAAAGTACCCCCAAAAAAAAAAAAAATCATCTGGAGAGACCTAAACCTAATAAACTTTAAGCAAGCTAATCCAATTCCTTCAGTGAATACAAAAATCAATCAACTACACCTTAATTCCAAACAAGTTCCAATCAGGTATGAGATCTCTCAAAGAATTCATCATAGTTACACAACTTTTACAACAACCGTCAACTTAAATAAAATATTCAGTTTAATTCAATTTCTTTAGGTAATAGAACAATCAATCAACTACACCTCAATCCTAAACTAGTCCTAGTCAGGTATATGAGACTTCTCAAAGTATTCATCATAGTTGCACAATTTCAGAATTAAAAACAACACAAAAAAAGAAAAATTAAACTTCTTACTTTTTCTCCCATTTTCATAGCAATAATAAACATCAGATTAACTTTTTTACTTCAACCCTAAATAATACTTACATCAGAACCTCTATGCAGCTCCAAGAATATCTATACTTCTAACCTATCAATAACTAATGATCACGCTCGTTATTGAAAAAACAAGGTCACTAACGATCATGCTAAGGCAAAAATTATTTCTTACATGTTGGTGGCGAAAGCAGGATTTTCACCCAAAGGAGATTCAGAAAACAAAAAGGTGAACATACAAAGGGGGATTCAATATCGAATATTAAAAAAAAATATTGAACTTATATACACAGTATAATAGCGGCGGAAGTGGGATCGCCTGAACCCCTTCCGCCACCTAGTTCCGCCCCTGGCCGGCGGTAGCATATACCTAATAATTAGTCAAAAACTGGCTCAAATACCACCGTTACTAAAAAAAAGAAAAAGACAAAACGAGAAATAATTAGGAAGAGAAGAGAGGAAATCGGAGACGTACCGAATCAGAACGAGAAATATCAATGGAAACCGAATCAACAGAAACGCTCAAAATCTCGGCATCAACAACTACCATCGTATTCATCGTCGTTGAATTCTTCTTCACAATCATCAAAAAAGACTAAAATCAACAAAAAATTGCAAAATCTAACTCTTTGTTTATCGAACGTTCTTTGGTTTAAGAGATTATTAGGGTTTAATATAATCCTTGAAAAATTGAGAAAAATACGTGGTTTTTGAGAATTTATACAGGATTAAAGAGGCGGCTTAAGAAAGTTGAGCTTACTCGGATTAAATAGTCGTGTGGGTAGGAACGCGTGACGCAAAAGCAAAAATAGCCAATTCTCCACCTTATATAAAAAGAAAAAAAGTCTCCTAATTATTTTCCTTTTTGGATTTGGTTTATGTATAGGAGATATGGGATAAAAGTTTAATATTGTTTAATCCCTTAGTTGATAACTAATCTTACCATAAGTTAATTCACGTTAAAAATAGTATCAGGATAATATATATCTATCACGTGATGGGATAATAATTTCAAGATAAGTTATCTCATGTTAAAGCAGTGAAATTGACAATATCAAGATTAATACAACGTACCAAACAGTGAATAAAAAATAGAAGAATTAACCCAAATAGCCGTCTACCCTACAACTTAAACTAAAAATAGCCAGCGAATATATATTATATGCATAATTTATGTATTAAATGTGTTTAATTATGTATAATCTATGTATATGACTAGAAAAAATAAACAATTAATATGACCGGCTATTTGTATAAGTATCAATATAAGTATTCTCACATAACTTATCTTCAAATCAAACGGCCTAATGTATATTTAATTAAAATAATTTTTATCGGTTTCAGTTTTGTATATGGTATATACTATAATTCATCACCATCAATTTTTTTCATAATTACCATTTTATTTCATTTTATATCATAGTATTTGATTACGTAAGAAATAGACCTTATGCTTATCTTAATTTAAAAAATTAACTCATGAGCTGATAATTGTTTTAAATCATATAA
Source organism: Nicotiana paniculata (assembly GCA_005239505.1). Taxonomy (NCBI): domain Eukaryota; kingdom Viridiplantae; phylum Streptophyta; class Magnoliopsida; order Solanales; family Solanaceae; genus Nicotiana; species Nicotiana paniculata. The sequence goes on from ML335758.1 coordinate 17,316, forward strand.
GAGGACCAAATATCATATTCAAAACTGATAGATACTCTAATACTTCTTACATTTAAAACGTGAACAATATAATAGATATCCACATCTATTCGACACTTTAGGTATGATTATAGACCCGTTCGAGGACGAATATTTGTTTAAAAGGTGGAGAATGTAACGATCTGACTAGTGACAATTGAGGGTCCAATATCGGATTAATCAAAAATTATGATGGATCTAACTCTACTGTCATGTAAAGGAAAGATCTTACATTTAACTCAACCCAAGAGTTAACAGAATTACTGAATATTATATAAGAAGACCAAAGATCCATCCACAACCGATGTGGAACTCTAATAGTTTAAGATATTAAATTTGACTTATATATTATGTAAGTGACGATGGAGAGAATATCTAAATAGTGGTTTGGAAAATAAATATCATACTTTTAGGAGTAAAGTATTATTTTGATGTGGGCTGCAAGAGCAGTACCAAATCGAGGCAAACTCTGAATACTAAATATGACCTCATATTAACCGGGGGTCAATGTTGGCTAGTGAGACAGTGGGGACAAGCTTCATCGTCGAGAGCGAAACAGTTCGATTCACCGGATAAGGCCTTTAAATGATCGGTGATAAAGAATATAGAGATGCAGAGATAGTCGAGAGATTCGGCTAAAAACAATCACCCTTAAAATAGTACGTAATAGCTCACCAATTAAGTAAATGTTTTCATATGTTTCAAAATAAAAAGAGTATGACATAAAATAAAACGCAGTGAGTAATGTTAAAGAACTAGAAAATTCCTCTAGACATATTTGAACTCGTGAGAATTGTGGCCTTTTCGATAATTTGTTGGTTGGAGAAAAGAAAAAGAAACTCGAAATAATGACCTCTTTCTTAGAAGCAAAGGACGTGTCACATCACCTTTGCTAATTATGTCATTACTTGGTTTTTTTTTTTTTATTCTGCAAAAAAACGTTGACTTATTTTTTAGGAGGAAATTTTAGAAAAATTACAAATAAAAAATGGTATTACGAACACTAGGGGAAAAAAAGCAATTTTAAAATTTTATTTTATATTGTTACTTTGAAATTTTAATAATATATTCTCTACCAACTTTTCGAGGACAAACCAACTTGTTATCTCACATTAAAATTACTCAAATCCTATCAATTTCCACGAGTAATAATCGCAAACACCATCTTTATCAATTTCCTCAAATTTTCAATCATAATTAGAGGTAGGTTAAGAAAAAACTATATGTTAAACTATAGAATAATCCCTTAAAAAACTACACATTTTCATTTGTTCAAACAATGGCTAGGGCCAGAAGCATCATTTCTATTCACGAAAGTTCTATAAAAATGTCAACCTTCTTATATCCAATTTAGAACGTCACTGGTCACGCTAATAAATACTTTTATTCGTTAGTCTGGTCACAGGTGTAACAAATGAAGCAACACTTTATTAAAATTCAAGTTAAGTCTACGCTGACTTGAATAAATAATTCTATATTATCTATTTTTTTAATTAATACGATAGATATTTAAATTTTAACAGGTCAAGATAAATCATAAATTCAAGACGACTCTTGAAATATTAAATTACTGGCTACTCTACTCAAATTCTAATCCATACCTATAAATAAGGCTACATATGTCATTCAAAGATGACCTTAGCAATTTCATAAACTCTCGAAAAAAATGTGCTACATTCAAGAAATACACTGCTAAGGCCCTCGAATCACGTAGAACAAATCGGAGGAAAGAATCAAAAAATAAATAAAGATGTAACCCGCAATATTTATCAATAAAATTCTTTTTTCTTTATTATTGTTAATAATTGCAGGTTTATTTTTCTACAAAAGATTTATTGCAAACAAATACATTAAGACTCATTAAATTAAAATTTTTAGAAAGAAAAATAGTGAGAAAATGATAATTAGAAGCAACTGTCGAAGGTGCAGCTACGCCTCCATTCAATTGAATCCCTTTCTTTGTTTATGCCGTATAAGTTATACAGTATAACAGTAATTTTTGTTGAATATATATAAATTGTTGAATCTCTGCAACCTTAGATGTAGAGGAAGCTTCTAACGCAATTCTTCTTTTCCTAAGAGACATGTGAGCTTTAAAAAAGGGGTGAAGTCAGATAGATGTCTGATCTACAACTGTTAATTGAAAATTACCCACAGTTTCAAAAGTAATTAAAATTTAACTATTTTTCACGTAAAAATAAAATCTAAACAAAAATACTTTTAAAAATTCAGAATAATTCCATTGTTGAAGTCGAGTATTGTGAGCAGTAGTAACGGCTAGTTTTGTATTGGATCTTCAGAGGGAATATTTTTTGTATTTGTACTTTTGGGGTTCTTTGGGAAATGTCCCATATAAATAGAATGAGAGATAAGGCAAAAAGTATGTAATATTCTATGTGATAAGAACTCTTTTGAAAAGCCAACCCTCTAGATAAATACAAAGAATACCTTTCTAAAGAGATTCGTATTTTTGGATTATTCCTTGTCATTTCCACTATATTCTCATAGATTCTTGTCACTCATCATTGTCAGAAAGAGGAATCATCCACATCATTCAATATTGGGTGAATCTTCCTTTTTATTTACATTTGGTGTCATTTATTGACATTTAATATTTGATACTTCTAACACATAATTGCATTCGAATCATTTAATATCTAGTGCATTAAATCCGCCTCAACACTGTCTGCACCTCCTACACTACTTATCTTAGATCTGAAGTTATTATCTTTAACTAGGATTAACCTCTTAAATAATCGAATAATTAGTTTAACCAAATATCATCTTTTTTTGGTCAAACAATTTGACGTCGTCTGTGGTGATTCCCTAGTCAAAGACTTAGTTTCTTTCAGATCTAAAAAGAAAAAAGAAAAGGAAACGCAAAACCCTATTTTTTTGTTTGTGTGTACAGATCTGACATGGCAGATAACGGAGAAGAAAGGATGAAGGCGGTAGCCGGTCTCACCACCAACCTCTTAAACACCATCAACAATATGTTGGGGATGTAATGCCAAACGCCTCCCCCGGGCGAAATGATTCACCCCTTCCTCATGGCAGCAGCACAACCTCACATGGCAAAGGAGCCTCCACGTCCACAACAGAAGAGGCGCCACCAGCAGTGAAAAAGCTGCTCGAAGCATGGTTGACAAACACGCTGACCAGCATCCTTGACAAACCCTCCCAAAAGGCGAACAAAGAGAACGCAAGGTTTGCGTTGCACCAATGACATACGAGTAGCACGACCCTCCTCCCATTACAGGTATCACTCACAACGTTAATAATGCAGGTGAGATACCCTCACAGCCATTTTGAGGAAGATGGAGGAGATGGAAAACGAAAACAAAATGCTCCGAGACCAAATGAAAGAGCATCAAGAAAGGGTAGACAAAATACCATGCACCCCATAACTCTTACCAAAAAGGGACGCCGGTTGATTTGTTGAGCAGTCGTACAGTGACGATGCCGCACCTCACGCCATACCTAAAACCTTCAAAATGTCGTCGTACCTGAAAATATACGACGGTACGACAGACCCTGAGGATCATGTGACTCACTATGTCACCGCAATAAACGGAAACGACCTCGCCAAAGAGCAAGTATCTTCCATATTATTGAAAAAGTTTGATGAAACCCTTAGCGGAGGAGCACTAACTTGGTATTCGCAGCTGCCTGCGCGCTCCATTGAAACGTTCAAGGAAATGGCCAACAAGTTTATAACTGCCCATGCCGGAGCTAAGAAAGGAGAGGCGAGAGTGAATGACATATTTGCCATTAAACAGTCACCCGGTGAAAGGCTGAGAGACTTCCTCGCGAGATTCAACCGTATAAGAATGACCTTACCAAATGTAACAGAAGGAATGGCAGTAACAGCTTTCCAGAATGAGTTAAAAAGGAGCGGTTCAAGGGCGACCAGAAAGCTGTTAAGCCGGCTCATGAAGTATCTCCCGACCACTTGGGACGAGATACACAACGCCTACTGATGCGAGACTGGAATTCCTAGTTTAACATGTTATATGCCTTACAGTTTATGCGCATTAATGATAAAAATACACTTTTTATGTGATTAATGGAGTCTATTTCATGTGTAGGTGAATTGGAGATGGAAACCGAGCTAAATGGATGCAAATACATCGAAAATAAGCTCAAGAGGCGAGGGGGGGTGCACCGGGCGCTAGAGCCCAAACGCCTGGCCCTGCCTGGAGTTAGCCAGGCGTTAGAGTCGAAACGACAGCCCTAGCCTGGCGTTAGCCAGGCGTTAGAGTCGAAACGCCAGCCTTAGCCTGGCGTTAGCCAGGCGCCAGGGCCCAAACGCCAGGCCCCTATTCCGGTCAATTCCGAGTTTTGACGAGTTTAAGTGTTTCCCAGGTGGAATAGAAGTCTCCTACACGTTTAGGGTTTGTCCTAAACATATAAATAGACTCCTAAAACACAACTAAAGGAGATGAGGGGATTCGAAGAGACGGACGGCAAGACATCAATTTGTACAGATTTTATTCATTACTCTGTAGTTTAATTATGCAAGTTATTTTAGATTTGATTCTTATGAACTTGTTTAGCTAACTTCTTTAATCTAGGGTTTTGGTA
>ML335760.1:0-13012 GCA_005239505.1 Nicotiana paniculata
CCAAAATATGATGTCCGCCATGGGCAAACCATTTGCGAAAGCAATCAAAATTGGAGAAATGGTCGAGAATGGTCTAAAAACTAGTCGTATCCTGAGCCAATCTGCCATAAGAGCAACCTCCCAGGACATCCAAAGCGGATCCGGGAGTGCAACCAACAGAAAAAAAAAGAAGAAGGGGCATGATGGTTTCCGATGTCAGGAAGCCTCGACAATACCCACGTCCATTTCAAAAAGCTTCCCAACATTACTATCCTCACCAAGACGCAGCTTATGTTACGCCCCCTCTTCCCTATGCGGTAATGAACGCTCAACCACATCACAGGCCACAACAACAATACAATCAGAATAGAGCTCCACCTCCGAGAAACAACCATCCTCCCCCAGCTCCATATAATCCAGGCCCTCCCCAAAAACACCCGTACAACACCTACCCCCGTGAACCACCAAGGAAACCCAAATTCACTCCTATCGGGGAGCCGTATTCAAGACTTTTCCCAAAATTAGTCCAGATGGGGCTTCTACAACCCGTACCTCCGACCAGGCAAAACCCAGCATCAACATCATACAAGCCGGGAACTAGTTGTGCGTACCATTCTGGAGCAGGTGGGCATGAAACGGAGGAGTGTTGGACCCTCCAAAGGGCCGTGGAAATCCTTATAGAACAAAAGAAATTGGTTTTAAGGGACGAAAAAGCTCCCAATGTAACGAACAATCCACTGCCCACTCACAATCATGGGCTCGTCATCGGCATGATTTGCGAGGACCAGGATTTTGATCCAGCTCTAAAGGCCATCATCTCCATCGCAGATGTGGAAAGAAAACCTAAGGCGGCACCCAAACCAGTCAAGGAGATGAAGAAGAATAACCCCGTCCCCCAGGTCACGGAAAAGGCTGAGACTGAAACAAATAGGGGACCCTCTAAAGACGCTGTCCTTTACACAAGGTACACAGGAAGGAAAAAAGTGTGTTTAGCCCTCCCAGAAGGTTACAATTCAACAAGGAAATAATGAATGGACCAAAAATGTACGTGCCGAAAGGGACGTGTGTGGCGCGGGGGCAAATAATTTTACCAAGGCTGAATGAGCCCGTGGTTATTAGCCGCGCGTCACAAACTCCCATGAAGAATAGTACTACCTTCCCCTAGAATTACCACAGGACGGTGGTGATATACAAAGGGAAAGAGATTACTGGGGAAACAGGCGATATAAACTCATCAGAGAAATAACTCCACCCGGAAGAACTAAACAAAAGAAAGCTGAAACGCTTTCCGCCTAAAAGGCCGATCAGTGCCAGAGAGGCAGAAGAATTCTTCAAGAATATGAAAACCACTGAATACGCCATAATCGAGGAGCTCAGAAAGTCCCCCACTCAGGTCTCACTTCTATCCTTGCTGGTAAATTCAAACGAGCATCAGAAAATCCCGATCAAACCCTTAACGAAGCATACGTTCCGGCCAACACCACAGTTGAGCAAATGGAAATAATGGCAGAACGATTTTTTGAAGTCAACCAGATCTTATTCAACAAGAATGACTTGCCCCCGGAAGGAGCCTCCCATAACAAATCTCTCCACCTAACTGTTAAATGTGAGGGTTACTATGTGAAAAGGGTTATGATGGATGGTGGATCTGGGGTTGATATTTTGCCCTCTATCAACCCTACAAATAATGGAGATCGGGACTGAGAGAATCAGGCCCAACAATGTGTGCGTCTGTGCATTCGATGGTATCAAGAGAGACATGATCGGGGAGATTTATTTGGTCTTGACGATCGGCCCTGTAGATTTCGAAGTGGCATTCCAGGTCATGGATATGGATACTTCCTATAATTATCTCCTGGGAAAGCCTTGGATCCATGCGGCAGGGGCAGTGCCATCTACCCTCCACCAGATGGTTAAGTTCAAATATGAGGACCAGGAAATCGTGGTCCATGGGGAAGACGAGCAATCTATTTACAGGGACCCATTAGCCCCATGCCTGGAAGCAAGAGAGGGCAGCGAGCACATAGTCTACCAGGATTTCGAGATTGTGGTTGCGGACCAGCATGAAGGAACCCCGTGCCCTCAAGCCTTCCTATCAAACGCGTCAATTATGGTCGCCAATGACATGATTAAACATGGGTACACACCTGGAAAAGGGATCGGGTGTCCTTGCAAGGCATTAAAGAACCCGTCACTTTGCCTACCAATAAAAAGTTTTTTGGCATAGGGTTTCAAGATACCCGCGATGATGAACAATGGGCTGAACAACGTAAGAAAAATGGTTGGGTATTGCCTCAGCCGATCCCACACATCACCGCATCATTTATCAAACCAAAATACGTGGAGGAAGAGGAAGAGGCTTTCATGACCGAAGAAATAGAAGAAATATACGGAGCAATGAGGCAGATATTGTATGAGGCCCATATGGTCCAACCAGGAGAAGGCTCCAGCACTGCCGAAGTACAGTATATGGGGCATGACGCCAAGTTGCAAAACTGGAAGGCTACTCCATTCCCCGTCAGGCGGGAGTCCCGGTAGTTCACTTTTGCCATCCTTTCTGCACTATGAGTTATTTCAGGGTGTAACTCAAGTGTTTTTAAAATTCTTGCCTTTAAATTCCGATGTAAACCCTCCTATGTTCAAATTCAATGAAATGAAATCAAAATTTCATCATCTATTATTCTTTCTCATTTTTGTTTACTTTTCTTATTTTTTAGTCCTAGTAATGCGGCTTTAAAAAACATGACATGCTTGCGGACTTCATGCTCTGATCTTAATACGCCATCTAAACTCAAATAATGAATCAAGAACTGGAATATGACGAAGAAGAGGCTTTTAGGGAAATAAATCGAGAATTGGAACAGTTCGAGAATAAGCCTAAGCCAAACTTAAACGAAACAGAACCCGTTAACTTGGGGAATGAGGAAGAGATTCGAGAAATCATGATAAGCGTCCACACGGATGAAAAGACTAGAGACTCCTTGATTCAACTCCTATTTGAATTCAAAGACGTATTTGCTTGGTCCTACAACGACATGCCCGGACTAAGTATGGACTTAGTGGTACACAAATTGCCAACCTACCCTGGTCATCCACATGTCCAACAAAAGCAGAGGATATTTAAAACAGACATGAGTGACAAGATCAAAGAAGAGGTCGCTAAAAAACTAAAGGCTGGAGTAATCTGAGTGGTCCAATACACCTCCTGGCTGGCCAATGTGGTTCCGGTGCCTAAAAAGGACGGAAAGGTCCGAGTATGTGTCAACTACCGAGATTTGAATAAAGCAAGTCCCAAAGATAATTTTCCATTGCCAAACATACACATCCTAGTTGACAATTGTGCAAAACATGAGGTACAATCTTTTGTCGATTGCTATGCCGGATATCACCAGGTGTTGATGGATGAAGAGGATGCAAAAAAGACAGCCTTCACTACCCCCTAGGGAACATACTGTTACTGGGTCATGCCATTTGGTTTAAAGAACGCTGGGGCAACTTATATGAGGGCCATGACCGACATATTTCACGACATGATGCATCAGGAGATTGAGGTGTACGTGGATGATGTGATGATCAAGTCCAGAACCCAAAATGACCACGTGCAGCATTTGAGGAAATTCTTCAAACGCCTGCATAGATAAGATTTGAAATTAAACCCAGCCAAATGCGCTTTCGGAGTTCCATCCGAAAAATTACTAGGATTTATAGTCAGTCGACGGGGCATTGAGTTGGACCCAACAAAGATAAAATCTATTCGGGATCTCCCACCCCCAAGAACCAAGAAGGAAGTCATAAGTCTGTTGGGTAGGTTGAATTACATCAGCAGGTTCATCGCTCAGTTGACCTCCACATGCGAGCCTATATTCAAGCTATTGAAAAAAAATGCGGCCATCAAATGGACAGACGAGTGCCAAGACGCTTTTGAGAAAATCAAAGAATATCTGTCAAATCCTCTAGTGTTAGTCCCACCAGAACCAGGGAGACCTCTGTTCCTATACCTGACGGTGCTAGAAAACTCATTTGTGTGTGTTCTCGGGCAACACGATGCAACCGGGAAGAAAGAGCAGGCCATTTATTACGTAAGCAAGAAGTTCACAAGCTACAAATCCAAGTATTCTCAGTTAGAAAGGACTTGTTGTGCTCTAACCTGGGTTGCTCAGAAGCTCCGACATTATTTATTGTCTTATACCACCTACCTCATCACGAGGGTGGATCCTTTGAAGTACATATTCCAAAAGCCAATGCCCACCGGGAGATTAGAAAAATGGAAAATCTTGCTCACAGAATTCAATATTGTCTATGTCACTCGCATATCTATGAAAGCTCAAGCATTGGCCGATCATCTAGCTGAAAATCCGGTTGATGATGAATACCAACCCTTGAGCACTTATTTTCCGGATGAAGAAATCAACTCCGTCGAAATAATATCAGAAGGCGCTGACACTTGGAAAATGTTCTTCGATAGAGCAGCCAATGCGAAAGGTATTGGGATAGGAGCGATCTTGATTTCACCAACAGGACAACACTACCCTGCCACGGCCCGCCTTCGTTTCTTCTGCACAAACAATACTGCTGAATATGAAGCTTGTATAATGGGCATGAACATGGCCATTGACATGGATTTAGAATAGTTGTTGATCATGGGGGACTCTGATTTGATCATTAATCAGGCTCAGGGAGAGTGAGAAACTCGAGATGTTAAACTCCTTCCCTACAGACATCATGTGGAGAATCTTAGTAAGCGATTCAAAGCCTTCGAGTTCAGATATATTCCTCGGTGCCACAATGAGTTAGCCGATGCGCTGGCCACCCTAGCTGCAATGCTGCCCTATCCGGGTAATATTCGCATAGACCCATTGGAGATCCAAATGAAGGAGACATGGTTATTGCAACACGGTCGAAGTAGAACCCGATGTCCAACCATGGTATCATGATATTAAAATATTTTTGAAGACAAGAGAATATCCCGAGCAGGCCAACGGAGACCAAAAGAGAACCATCTGAAGGCTCGCCAACAGTTTCTTCCTAATTGGGGAAGTACTGTATAAAAGTACTCCTGATCTAAATCTGTTAAGATGTGTAGACACCAAAGAATTCGAAAGGATCATGGGCGAGGTCCATTCAGGAGTATGCGGTCCCCACATGAATGGGTACGTCCTCGCAAAGAAAATCTTGCGGGCTGGATATTATTGAATGAACATGGAGAAAGATTGTTTCGGTTTCGTCCGGAGGTGCCATAAATGTCAAATACATGGCGACCTAATCCATGCACCACCATCAGAACTGCATCCTATGTCGGCACCCTGGCATTTGTTTCCTGGGGAATGGATGTCATTGGGCCAATCGAGCCAAGGGCATCAAACGGGCACAGATTCATTTTGGTTGCTATCGACTATTTCACAAAATGGGTCGAGGCCGTCACGTTCAAAGATGTCACTAAGAAAGTGGTGGTGGATTTCGTATATGCTAATATCATCTGTTGTTTTGTATCCCAAAAACTATCATTACCGACAATGCCACGTATCTAAACAGTAACTTGATGAGGGAGGTATGTGAACAGTTCCAGATAACACACCGCAACTCGACCCCTTACCGGCCCAAAGCCAATGGCGTCGTTGAAGCAGCAAACAAAAACATCAAGAAAATTCTCATGAAAATGATTCAAACATCCAGGCAATGGAATAAAAAGCTGCCTTTTGCATTATTGGGATATCGCACGACCGTGCGCACATCGGTTGGAGCTACCCCTTACCTATTGGTTTATGGAACTGAAGCCGTAATACCCGCAGAAGTCAAAATTCCTTCCCTTCGGATTATTGTCGAAGCAGAAATTGAGGACAATGAGTGGATCAAGACCCGACTGGAGAAATTAACTCTGATTGATGAGAAAAGAATGGCCGCAGTATGCCACGGATAATTATACCAGCAAAGAATGGCCCGCGCTTACAATAAGAAAGTGCGACCTAGGAACTTCGAAGTAGGGCAACTCATTTTAAGACGTATCCTCCCGCACTATGAAGAAGCTAAAGGAAAATTCGCCCCTAACTGGAAAGGTCCATACAACATAAGGAAATTGCTACCAAAAGGAGCGTTATACCTGGGGGGGCGTCAAAGGAAATGACCCCAAAACGGCTGTCAATGCAGATGCCGTCAAAAGGTACTATGTTTGATCCTCCATATATATTTTCAAATGTTCTCCGGTTGGGATGACAAAGGATTTCATTCTCGCTACCCAAACACCATTAACCCTTTTTGAAAACCCTTTGAGCCGGTTACTCCTCTTTGATTACCCTATTTGGAACCCGAAAGTGTTATTGAAAAAAAAATCAATCAAAACAAAAACCAAAAAAAAACAAAAGCGCCTTGAACTACATTCGACTTGATTCCGAAAGGATACGTAGGCAGCCTCTCCCTGGGGTTCAGTCACACCAAAATAAACATTCATATTTCCCCAAGAGTTTAAGCTGGGGCAAGTGTTAAGATTCGGCAATGTGTCGCTTGAAAGGTTCCAAAGTTGTAATTCAACACAAATTCTAATCACCAAAAACCCTGTTCAAGTCCTTCCGATCAGTCGGAAAAAATGTCCAAAATTGGAGGATATAGTTGTTTGGATCCAAATACAAGCAAATGAGAGAAATTAAAATGAGAGAGTCTCATTGGTGAAAACCCACACGGGCACCATGAGGCGACGGTAAGCAGAGAAATTAAAAATGAGAGAGTCTTGTTAGTGAAAACTCGCAAAGAGCACTACAAGGAGATGGGGAGAAGAGAAATGAGAGAGGTTAGTTGGTGAAAACCCGCAAAGGGCGCCACTGATCGAAAAGAATAATGGGTCACAGACATGGACGCAGTCCGGGGCAAGGTTTCTCAATCTCGAGGTAATAATTGTGATGAATTTCTAAGAGTTGGACGGTTTACACGGATCAGGCATCCAGTCCCAAAGGGCATTTCATGTTCATTAAAGTCCGTATCCACTCCAGATAAGTCTTTCTTTCCTTTCCCCGAAAGGGACACCTCTTGTTTAAATTCGTTGTCCATTCTGTCGTTTATTTTTCTTTTGAATCCCTTTCGGTCTAACTCTGTCCCGAAACTAAGGCAAAGAAAATATGGCAAGACTGATTTACAGGGCTCTCATTTTACGCAGGTCAATATGCAAAAGGAACCCAGCTTCGTCAGGGGCATCGAGTCGATCCCGACTGGCCACAATGGCCGATGATTCAAACTCAAAACTTTGAAAGGAGAAAATCAAATTGAAGTGCCTATAAAGGCGAGTGAACTTGAAAGATTGAACCCCGCGTGGCTAACCATCTTGGCAAGGTTTGAAAAGCCGAAATATTCCAATTGACCTAAGGTTACAGTTGGAAGAAAAGTCAGAAGTGAAAGGCCAATAAAGTAGAAATAAAGTTGGAAAGCTTAAGTCCCACACGACTAACCGCCACAGCAGAATTTGAGGGGCCAAAACTCCCCCCGATACTCTGGAAATCCAAAATAAAAAGCAAGTGAAAAGCCTACAAAGGCAAAACAAAGCCAGGATACTGGATCCCACGTGACCAATTGCATCTAGAAATACAAGGTCCCCGGGATTAGAGATGAAACCCAATCCCCAGCAAACAAGCAAGTGTTTGAGGTCTTCATCAAAAGAACTGAGGTCAAGTAGTTGAAAATCAAGGCCGCAAAACCAACCATCATTTCAAACTAACGAATTGTTCTTTGTTTAAAGGAAACAGGTGCACTTGAAAGCAACCATGCAACAAGCAGGTGCAACCAAAAGAAATTTGCGCAAGGGCTAAAAGGAGCTCTGCAGCATTTACTCCAAAGAAAGGGAAGTTTTCTCCAAGAAATCTTTTTCCGCATGCATAAAAATAGAAAAAAAAAAAAATATATATATATATATATATATAATAAAATAAGAAGAAGAGATGAAGAATTGAAGTTGAAAACAACTCAAAGTAGTACGGGGCGTCCAATCTCCAATTACACCTTTTCCCGACGCAGGGCATACACTCCCGTAGTCGATGCCAATCAAGGGTATACACTCCCTGGTTGATGTTTTCTTTCTCGATCAAGGGTATACACTCCCTGGTTGATGTTTTCTTTTCCAATCAAGGGTATACACTCCCTGGTTGATGTTTTCTTTTCCANGTAGTCGATGCTTTCTTTTCCAATCAATGGTATACACTCTCTGATTGATGTTTTCTTTTTCCAATCAAGGGTATACACTCCCTGGTTGATATTTTCTTTTCCAATCAAGGGTATACACTCCCTGGTTGATGTTTTCTTTTCCAATCAAGGGTATACACTCCCTGGTTGATGTTTTCTTTTCCAATCAAGGGTATACACTCCCTGGTTGATGTTTCCTTTTCCAATCAAGGGTATACACTCCCTGGTTTATTTTCTTTTCCCGACGCAGGGTATACACTCCCGTAGTCGATGCCAATCAAGGGTATACACTCCCTGGTTTATTTTCTTTTCCCGACGCAGGGTATACACTCCCGTAGTCGATGTCAATCAAAGGTATACACTCCCTGGTTGATGCTTTCTTTTCCAATCAAGAGTATACACTCCCTGGTTGATGCTTTCTTTTCCAATCAAGGGTATACACTCCCTGGTTGATGTTTTAATTTCCAATCAAGGGTATACACTCCCTGGTTGATGTTTTCTTTCCCAATCAAGGGTATACACTCCCTGGTTGATGTTTTCTTTTCCAATCAAGGGTATACACTCCCTGGTTGATGCTTTCTTTTCCAATCAAGGATATACACTCCCTGGTTGATGCTTTCTTTTCCAATCAAGGGTATACACTCCTTGGTTGATGTTTTATTTTCCAATCAAGGGTATACACTCCCTGGTTGATTTGTTTTCCATTATAGGGTACACAATCCCTATTTGATTTCATTTTGCAACATAGGGCTCCCAACCCCTAGTTGATCCCGTTTTGAGATATAGGGTATCCACCCCTAGTCTACAGTAACTCCGGGTGCACCAGTCCCGGCTTTTCATTGCTTTCAATAATGAAGTAGCATAGAGTTTGTTATAATAACTCACGAAATTTTCCTAGTGAAAAGTGGGGCAGAAAAATTTCATTCGTTTGTTTTGATTTTTGTGCAGATTACGTTTCTAGGACATTGGAACCCGAGAAGACCAAAAGAAGAAGTTTCGATCCAAAAAATAACAAAAACAAAAAGAGGAAAGAGAAGATTGAATCCAAAAGTGCACAAACGGGGAAGATGTGGACTATTCAGGACGAGATTGAAGTCATCAGTCCAGTATATCCTGCCTTGATCCGAGGAATGACAAGACAAAACCAGCACCTGCGACTAACAAGCATCAGGATCCAGGTCAGAGTCAGCAAAAGATTCAAGACTCAAGACCAAGTCTTAAATAGGAATCTTGTAATTTAGCAGCTGATAGGTTTTAGTTAGTCCTTCGTTTTGTACTTGGGTGTAATAAGGAGATCAGCAGCAGTAACAGCAGCAACCGCAGTGAAACCACAGTTACTCGGTAGTCCCAGCTACCAAAACNTGACAAGACAAAACCAGCACCTGCGACTAACAAGCATCAGGATCCAGGTCAGAGTCAGCAAAAGATTCAAGACTCAAGACCAAGTCTTAAATAGGAATCTTGTAATTTAGCAGCTGATAGGTTTTAGTTAGTCCTTCGTTTTGTACTTGGGTGTAATAAGGAGATCAGCAGCAGTAACAGCAGCAACCACAGTGAAACCACAGTTACCCGGTAGTCCCAACTACCAAAATTTCCAGAACTACACTGACCTGATTTCTTTATAGCCAAGGATATGTAGCCAACCTTTGAAGCAGGGTTCGGTCAAACTTTTCAAAAATGCTTCACATGGAGTATTTGAACGGGTAAAAGTTGTTCATAACTGCTCACTTTGTCTTTTCCCGAAAACTCTTCGCGTTTTCGAGCAAAGAGGGGCAGCTGTAGCATGTAATTTTTAACCTACTATATATTCCTACTATATTCAATAAATTAATTAGTGTTATAAACCTTTGTTGAATTTCAATGTCTATGTGCGAATTATTTGCATTAAATAAATTATAATTTGTCTTTTAGAATTCGTAAATGATTTAAAGTTGCATGATTCGGTGCATAACTTCAATCATTCTATTGGAAAATTACGGAAAATTATTCTTCAAATAATTACAATTGTTAACTAGAAATTTCACCTTTTAGTTTACCCGTTAATAATTTAAGCTAGAGTTAGAGCTAATTAATATATTACTTGTAATTGATTGAAATAAATAACAACAAAAATGTTGATTATTTGACACAATGTAGATTTAATGATTAATTTATTCATTTTTTCTAACAAAATTGTGAAATTTATTCCTTAAATGACATGAGTATTAAATTAAATGGTATTACTCTTATTTTATTTATAATTAGACAAAGACTAAGTTAGAATTAATTACTACATTTTTGTTGAGTTTTGATTTAATTCAAATTAATTAATTAGTTTAGATTAGTTAAGAAGGGGAGTAAAATCGGACCTGGGCCAAAATTACCCAGGCCCAAACCCCTTCTCTATACACAAACACACCAAGACCAAGACCTTAAACCCGGCCTGCCCCAACCATAAATCAAACGACCCCGTTTTGTACCCTCCAACTACCCATTGGATCGATTTGATCCAACGGCTCCCGAACTCATCCACTTACTACCTATATAACTGTCCTAACCCTTACCACCCCCCTCATAACCCTTCTACCCTAACCCCCTCGTCTCCCTATCTCTCTCTTCACCCTCTCTCACTCTTTGCTACCAACCACCCTATTTCGCCGACCGAAAATCACCCACCGGCGGCGAAACCACGCCAAACTGCCTCAAAATTTTACCAGATGATCTCCTCCTCCCCTTCAACCACATCCTACCCTCAATTACCCTAAAAACTTGCCCAAAATTCCTTAATTTTAGATCTAAAAACCAGAAACCCTAAAAATCCAACTCCGGTCGATTTCGAGAAAATCAACGACTCGAACCTACATGAGTCGATAGCCCTTGGTAAGGGATATTGATTCATGTGGGTTTGGCACGTTTCCAAACCCCACCCGAATCCGGCCAAATCTCTCTTAAACTAACTGGTGCCCCTTTGAAACTTCATTTTTTCTTTTTATTTTTACGTATTTGAACATAATTCTGAAATCACTGACTTAGTTATAATCTTAGATTTCTAGTTTCTGACTTTTTTTTACGAATTGATTTATATGTTTCTTTCTTTGATGTTAAATGTTGTTTTGAATCTCATTCTATGTTTAGTTATTAATTCTTGCATGACTTGATTAATGTTAGTTTATAATCTAGGTTTTCCAGTTTTCCCTTTTGACTAATTTTGATTTTTTTATAGTTTATGTGTTAATTAATGGTCATTTTAGATTAAACCTCATGCTTAGGTTTATTTAAAGTGATAATTTAGGTTAACCCTAATTATTACTTAATCCCAAACTAATTAGTCTAGGATTTCATATACCTTCCCTAATTTGTGTGCTTCATTTCTCGTCGATTGTTATCTTAGAAATCAGTATATAGGGCTAATTCATGATTCTATCACTTAACTAATTCTAAAGCTTAGTTTAGGCTTCACACTGTTTTCTTGAATACTTACTCTCCTGAAGTGTAATTAGTCATGCATGCTTTAGATTGTTTGAGATTAAATTGATCCTTGATTATTTTTTCGTAGTCATGTAATGTCTAATAATTGATCAGGCCTAATTAATCGTGAACACTAGAATCACACTGGTTTCGAAAAATAGGTGCTCAAAGTCTAATTACTGATTCTAAGTTTGACTCTTAGGATTCTGATTTGGTTTGAATAATAAAAGGTAAGTTATACATAACTAATTAACCTAGGCTTATGTTGGAGCTAAAACCCCAATTAAGTCTAATGGCTTAACTAATTGAATTATTTAAACTAACTAATCTAAGTCCTAAAATAAATTCAATGAATATTAACTAATTATCTTAGTTAGATATATTCAACCTCACTTCTAAAGAGGCTTAAGCTTTCAACCTCTTCATTTAGTTTAATCATTCAATTAGGACAAAATTAGGCAGCTTAACGAATAACACAACCTTTAAATACTAAAAGGGTAATTGCATGGGTAGTTTAGAAATTTCAACTGAAGAATCTTGGGTATAACAACCCAAGAAACTTCTAGAATTAGGAAAATATCATAAGAATCGGATTCTTTAAGGGTAAAACAATATCTTTAAAAGGGGATAAGGGCTGGAATTAATAGAATGTTCTGGAAGAAGGTACAGCTGCCAAAATAATAAGGTCTGACAGTTGTACTAGTACTATTTCAGCCTAATAGGATTAGGAATATCCTCTAAAGATGCTACTCTAAATTTCCATATATATAGACTAGGATATTCAGCCTAAAGGGGAACCTTCTTTTTTTGCAAAACCTTTGGACACTCGAAAAAAACTCTCTTCTAGCTGCTGAAAAAGACGTAAATACTTTCCATTCGAAAACAAAAGGTTCCCAAAAAGAAAAGTGTTATTTGAAAAGAAAAATCTGATTCCTTTTTGGAAACAAGTCCACAACTAAATGTCCTAGCCCAACTGCTATCTTCTCTTTTCTTGGATTTCTGATTTCTGGAAGTTTTTTTTAAAACATTCATATTCAAAGATTTCTGGGTTAATTCTTGCTGGACTGTTTGGTTTTGTCTTTGGGTTTTCTGTTTGTTGCTGCTGAATTCTCTTCCTTCTTGCTGATTGTTGTTCATACTTGACCTTTATTTGGTCAAGTATTTTTGCTTTTTTTCTTCCTCTTTAAAGGTATGTAACAGTGAACCTTTAGATAAAATTAATTGTGATGAAATTGTTGATTAGTGTTGTGTTTATGTTAAGCTTGCTTGAATCTGAATCTCCTTCTCCTCCATTCTTGATATAAAACTGAAGTAAGATTACTATTATTTGAATGTATGTATGCAACTCCTGGAATCACCTTGATTATTTGTTAAATTTCTGTTAATACATTTAGTAGTTGGTAGTTAGATGTTAATTTCATATGTG